>JAODXP020002955.1:5000-50000 GCA_027497455.2 Sardinella longiceps
GCACTGCTCAGGAATTTTATGTATTCATGGGTAGACTTGTTGGATCAAACAATGGTATAATATCTGCACTTTCTGATACCAGGCGGAGTGATACAAGATATTTCTCTGAATTGTGGCAGCACTGGTATAGATGTCTATATGTATCCTAATGATGTGGTGTTTGTGATGTACCTGTCTGTTTTTTATGTGTTTTTATGTCTTTTTTATGTATCTTATATGGAACATTTTGAGTCTGTAATAAAATTTTCAATTCAATTCAATTCAATAAATTGGATATTATGCACCACCCTAATTATAATAGTGTATCATGAAAACTTTGCTTCCACTGTATATGAGTTGCTTCACATTTGTTGCCAGCTTGAAATAACAGCCAACAGAGTGTTTGGCTGGAGTCTGTAGCACTGTTCTTTTCATGAAATAAAAGAGTTAAAAAAGTACTGTGGCCCATTATTATATCAATCTCATACTACAGTATAATGTATTATTAGGGCCCGAGCACCGAGGTGCACTAAACGTAGTTGCTTTTTCAACTGAAAGTGGATAAAAACATTAGTGGTTAAAACATTAGTGCATTTATTTTACATTAACCCTTGGCAGCTTAATGTTTTTAATATGTGATCCATAAACAGACAAGTTTGATCACCCCTGCTGTGGCCTTTAGGCTGGAGTCTGTAGCCTGTAGGCTGTAGTCTGGTTGGTGTGTTTGGGGCGTTACTGGGCATCAGTAATAGCCTAGAACTCTAGACGTACACTAGCGGTAGCAAATTGCATTTGCCGTCTAGCTATCAGCTTGTACTCTTGGTGTCTATCCAATCACAATGCTCTAAGTTGTATTTTGACATTGTGGTGTTAAGCTAATCACAACATTCTATCTGGACGTGGAGTCATTGGGTGGGCTTAGTGTTGTCAGAATCGACTTGTTAGTTGTTCAGGACTCTGTTTCCCGACGGATGCTAGCTAACCACCGTTGTCCGACGCAGTTACTAACGATAAAGATGGCAAACAACGACCAATTCCCAACGCGCTTGAAGTTCTGTCGTAACATGTTAGTCCTGACGACATTGGTTACAACTTACATGGTTCCAACTACATCGTTCCCAGATGTTTCGGCAGCGTTCGGGGAGAATTCGGAAGCACTCGTGAAAAGCATGTCAACATAGCATGGCTAAAGTTGTAGCATCACTAAGCTCATATAATCGCTAGTGTTGATAAATAAACTACACAATGATAAACTTAGTGGTAGTGGTAGATAATATTCCCCGACATGACAGTGTTTCAATCTGTATGGGCTATTTGATGATGACCACATTATTTAATGAGTCTCCATACAAAACAACTCCATACAAACAAAAAGTTAAAAATGTACTTCTTTTGATAGTCAATTACAAGTTGTGCCTGCTCCCAATAATCAGGAATGGTGGTGATGAGGGTTAAGGCCAAGCACACCTGTGGCAGCACATTGGTGTTTTGTCAAATCTCCGGTTCGAATCCAGGCGGGAACGAAGTCGTCTTTTTTTATATATACTGTATATATTTGACATGCTGTAGCCTACTCGTGATGGTTGGTGACGTGTTGTAAGTTATCTTTGTTTGTTCTTTGAAACTTCTATGGATAACTGGAGCATTTGTGTTTCAAACAGCATCTTACCACATGGTGAAGTTGAAGTGGGAATTAGTTAATCCTGTAGGTGGGGGTAATGCATCAAATGAATCAATTTGACAGTTTTAAGACCCAAACAGACGAGGAAATGGTCACGTGAGGCTTAACACCAGCTATACACCTGTTGCTGCAACTACAGTCCCATATCCGATGGTAAGGTCATCCGACGCCGTTGGGGAACGATTCTAAACACTAATGACAGTGAGACTACTGTGGTTGTAACGACTAAGTTCCAGCGACTGTAGTTGTAAAGACTGTAGTCTTAGCGACAGCTTCGGGTAACACAAATCCCGGACAACCGTCGTTCCAACGACGGAAGTTGCTACGTTAGTTTGCAACGACGCTGTTGGGAAATTGACTCCTGATTGGTTTTAACCGTCATACCCGAAGGTTTATCGGTCGTGGTCAAACTTTATGTTATAGTTTTCCTGTGTCTGTAGCCAGTCGTACCCGAAGGTCTATCGGTCGTGGTCAAACTTTATGTTATAGTTGTCCTGTGTCTGTAGCCGGTGTTTGGAGCATCCTTGGGCAGCAGTAGGGAAGCATTCTACAGGACACTCAACAATGTCACCCGTACCTTTTTATGGATGCCATAAAAGTCATGAATATTTATGCCTCTTAAAAACACACACACACACACACACACACACACACACACACACACACTACGCTGTTTCTCAGCCACTAGTAGAGTGTTTTTCCTGCTGGCCATAAAATGCTGCCCTGTCATTTGTAGAGTTTAGAGTTCATGAGTGTATTTAATGTGAACATATTAGTCAGTCAGTGACCTGTATCGCCCTTGTCCTTAACTGACATTCACACACACACACACACACACACACGCACACACTTACCAGTGCTCAATAATAACCCCCCCAATATTTGAACCACATTCCACATGCTTTTCTATTTTGTGTGTGTAGGTGTGTGCGTGTGTGTGTGTGTATGTGTGTGTGTGTGTACATGATTGTGTGTGTTTTTGGGGAGTAGTTCCGTAGAATATTAAGCATATTATTAGAGCCAAATAGTTCATGTCCTCTGAGCATTGTTATCTAGAGAGACTGTCAGTCTCTGGGTGTGTGTGAGTGTGTGTGCGAGAGTGTGTGTTTGAGGGGCTCAGACCGCTGCTCTTTTCAGATGCCTGTAAACAAGGATTTAGTTTTTATTTCTGTTATTATATTCAGTTATTATTTCTGTTCATAGTTATTATATTTAGTTATAATTTCTGTTATTATATTCAGTATTATTTCTGTTTGTAGATATTTCATCTGCACCTCCTAAAAGAGGACTGTATTCATTTGTGGAATAATCTATTTAATAAGTTAATAATCTATTTAATAAGTTAATAATCTATTTAATAAGTTTGGCTGCTGTGTCTTTTTGCTGATAGATTAATGAAGAAGTGAACTCACCCACGTCCAAGACTGGGAAGTATTAAAGGTGACCTGCCACGTTACTACAAGTATTTTAACTTGTTCTTTGAGGTCTCCAATAGGGTTTGCAGCTTTACTTGGCCTGAGAACGGTTCAAGGAGACCGTAATGAGAACGTTTGCAGCCTGTAGGAATAGCCTTCGAAAATGTAATGCGGTTCTTCCGGGGTTTTTTCCACTGTGACAATGGGCTGCACTCTGATTCGCTGCTGAAACTTGACGTCATAAAGCACATGGCTGAATATTTACATTAGTTTACTTGCGAATTGCGAGGTATGAAGAAAAAAACATTTGGAATATTATCATGAAACAGAGAAAGAGGATATATGCACCAAACTAGCTTGCAGATTGTAAACAGACACTTTGCAAAGGTAAACTTACTGCATAGTCTAAGGATGTCACACTAGCCAACATAATCAGATGCTTATTGCAAGAGTAGCCTGCTGTTACATCCACAGATTACACTTACCAAGTCTATTGAATTCGCCAAAGTTGACAAGTCATTCTTCCTGAAATATACAAGACACAGAATAAATGATGGAGTAGCAGCTAGATGAGTTTGCAGTTTGCTAAACTCACCGTCTTGATATTCACTTGAAACTAAAAATAGTTGCCTGTTACCATTTCATGGACATTCCTCCATTTCGCGTGTATTTCACGGGGCGGGCTTTAGTCAAATACAGGAGAGCATGGATTGGGCGATAATTCTCCTCAGGTCGGCCAATGGCTGTAGCTTGGTCAATACTACGTAGCATAGACCATGGATTCAAATTGACCTAATTTCTCCGTATATTTCTTTTAACAGGCTATTGCCGATAGCGAAGACAGTATGACATTTTCACATGCACTGTGTAACTTGGTCACATAGACCTATACCATTCTATACCAAAAGCAACAGGTAAAAACGGCTTTGTGTGGCAGGTCACCTTTATCGTGGGCAAACGCAATATCAGGTTACACCTTGTGTGTGTGTCATCCATGGCATCCACAAGTGCGCACGCATGTGTGTGTGTGTGTGTGCGCGCCGCACACGCTAATGTGGAAAGTGAAGGCTCTCCATCTTCTTTAATGTAGAGGTGTTAGCCGAGAGAACACACTTAACACAGCTAATGCACATGTAGAGGTGTTAGCCGAGAGAACACACTTAACGCAGCTAATGCAGTTAATGTTTACCATCCAGCACTTACTCTATAAGAGTGTTTGCCTGACTCAGAAACCTGTTCCCGCAGTCCTGTTACATCAGATGAGTGTGTGTGTGTGTGTATGTGTGACAGAGAGAGAGAGAGAGAGAGAGAGAGAGAGAGAGAGACAGAGAGAGAGAGTCATCTATAAGGTATCACTTAATGAATACTAGTGCAAAAATGACTTTGCAGCATCTTCATAAGCCCAATATTCCTCCATGTTATCAAGCTCATCTGTATGGGCTAATGACACCAAAGCTAAAGAGTGGGCTTTACCAGTGGTTATCTGCTTGTTTTTTTTTTGTTTGTTTGTTTGTTTGTTTTTTTATCAATTTCTGAACACTGTTATAAGTACTTAATAAAGATTCACAGTGTGATTTCGGTAACACTTTACTTGACGGGTGAGTACATAAAACATTCATAGCATCTTTCATAAAATGCTCACAAAGCATTCATGACTGTTTCATAAGACATGACTCCACCTTCATACCCAACCCTTCATAAATGTGGAAGTTAGAATGCTGATAACCTATCGAAATAAAAGTCCAGTGGTCTCAAAGCAGCACTGCCATTTATGTTTGTCATCCAATCATGTCACATCTAAATATTTCATGAATATCTTTTGAAGTCTACTTCAAAATGTCACTTTACTATACAGGTTGTGAAGTATTCATAATCATTCATCTGAGTTTACCACTGAGAGGTAAACTAGAGCTGACCAGTATTTGTGGACCCTGATGTATATTAGCCTACATATTCAGGTAACAGATTTTAAAAATAAATAAATACACGTACATTTAAAAATTATGCTTGCTCCTGTCCAATAGTCTCAAAGAAGCATTGAAGTCCTTGATTTAAACCTGTTACCTGATCAATCCAAATCAGAGTAATGGACAAATGCAGTATCAGATCATGAGCAAGCATCTAATTTAAATGTTTCATAAAAAAATATCTCACCTTGGGGTAATTATAATATTTTTTTATACCTTGCCCACATTCAAAAGGGGAATGTCCAACTGTTCCGAGGTCATCTCAAAGTACTTTAAACCTATCTCTCAGTGGTAAACTCAGATGAATGATTATGAATACTTCACAACCTGTATAGTGAAGTGACATTTAAAGTAGACTTCCTAAGATATTCATGAAATATTCAGATGTGACATGATCAGGTGACAAACATAAATGGCAGTGCTGCTTTGAGACCACTGGACTTTTATTTTGATACGTTATCAGCATTATAACTTGGTGGAGTCGTGTCTTATGAAAGTCATGAATGCTTTGTGAGCATTTTATGAAAGCTGCTATGAATGTGTTATGTACTCACCCGTCAAGTAAAGTGTTACCGTGATTTCTGAACACTGTTATAAGTACTTAATAAAGATTCATAGTCAGTGCCTGGGCTCTGCACTGTGCATAGGGCCCCAAGTGCCTGGCGGGCACAGACTATGAATCTTCATTAAGTACTTATAAAGGTAAGGTAATGCACTGTGCGTAGGGCACTGACTATGAATCTTTATTAAGTACTTATAAAGGTAAGGTATTGCACTGTGGGCAGTAGTGATGCGCGGGCCGATGATTTTTACGACCCGCCCCGACCCGACCCATCACGCAGCCAACCCAGCCCGCCCGACCCGAAAGATTACGCAATGATTTTTAACCCGACCCGCTTAATTTTTTTAAAAAATAAATAAATAAGTGTTTATATAGGGCCTAGGCATATTAAACAACATAAATGAAATGTCTGCGGCCACGCGAGTGGATGGTAGGCCTATTGTCATGGGCTGCCAGCAGCGAACTTCTCTAAATTAGTTACAATTTTTATCCGTTCCTTCCGCCCCCCAAAATAGTTCTTAGCTTAGGAACTGCCCTGGCAATATGTAAAAAATTAGACTAATAGCAAATGGTTTAGATGTATTGGATATTTACTGAACATCTCAAAGTTTTACAGAGAGTTCATCCACGATTTGCAAAACTGAAAGAAACAAATACTTTGCCAAGCGGGGGCGGGGGCAACCCCCTTAATGCAAACTGGGGTCGGGCTCCGTTACGGTAAAGTGAATGAGATATGTGTGGGACACTGTCAATAAACTGGTCATAATGTCTTTTTGGAGTCATTGAAGATTTTTTTGGATGTATTTATCATATTCTACAACTGCCTATCATCATTTCAAGCCAAGTAATGTAAGTTGTTATAGTTCGTATTTGTAGCAGAAGTTTAATTCAGGTTAGGCAGCTGCATTTTACCACAAATTGTTAGCGAGCTAACGCTAGTGAAGCTAGCTAACGTATTTTTTTTAATTGAGAAGTGGTGTTTCATTGAATGACAACAAGTTGGACAATGTTGCCGAGATTAGTTTAAGTTGACAGACCAAAAATAAACGAAGGCTAGTGCAAAATATTACGTTTAAGCGAAGTCTAAAACGGTTTGCTTCTAGTTAGCATACTGTTGCTATGTTACTTGCTATTCACTTGAACTAGTCCGTTAGCATTGGTGCCGTGCGCAGAGGGAGAGAGAGCAAACACACAGCAGGCGCTGTCAAGTGGCATTCTGCTGTCTCGGATCGGATGTGCGTGTGATTTTAACGTTGTAGTTATGACTGTCTGTGATCTGACCCGACCCGACCGCAACCCGTGGATTCTTAAAAAAATAATGGCCCGACCCAACCCGGCCCGCGGGCTAGCCCGAGGGTCCCGCCGGGCTCGGGCCGGCCCGCCGCATCAGTAGTGCGTAGGGCACAGACTATGAATCTTCATTAAGTACTTATAAAGGTAAGGTAATGCACTGTGCGTAGGGCACTGATTATGAATCTTTATTAAGTATTTATAAAGGTAAGGTATTGCACTGTGCGTAGGGCACTGACTATGAATCTTTATTAAGTACTTATAAAGGTTAGGTAATGCACTGTGCGTAGGGCACTGACTATGAATCTTTATTAAGTACTTATAAAGGTTAGGTATTGCACTGTGCGTAGGGTACCAAGTGCCTGGGAGGGCATCAAAAATCTGTTGTGAAAAAGCCTCATAATAGGAGAGGAAGAAGCAACCCTAACCCTAGGAGCACTGGTTTGTTATGGTCAAAATCAACTCGAACTTCTGCTTACCTTTCCATTATTTTATCCATATCACACACAACAGTTTTAGCTTTAGAGCTATAGAGGTCAAACTAGGCTAAGTCAGGTTTGTTATGGGCTAAACGGATCATTGTTAAGGGTTAAACTGATCATTGTTATGGGCTAAACAGATCATTGTTAAGGGTTAAACTGATCATTGTTATGGGCTAAACAGATCATTGTTAAGGGTTAAACTGATCATTGTTATGGGCTAAACGGGGCTTCATTTTTAAGGGTTAAACTGATCATTGTTATGGGCTAAACGGGGCTTCATTGGGAGTCAAAGCGAGTTTCTATGGGCAATGGGCTTGAAACAAAGAAACTCGCTTTGACTCCCAATGAAGCCCGGCTTGCCCATAACTAACATTGTTATGGGCTAAACGGGGCTTCATTGGGAGTCAAAGCGAGTTTCTTTGTTTCAAGCCCATTGCCCATGGCCACGTTCATCAAATCTGCCGCCCACTTAGACACACACACACACACACACACACTTAGACAGCTTTCATTCAATTAGAGCTCTCTGCTCACCACAAGATACGCTGCCTCTTCAAGGTTGAACCACACATCAACACACACACACACACACACGTATAATCACACATACACCTGACATTTCTGACGAGTCGCATCCATTTCGCAATCAGTCTTCAATTTAGTTTTAAAAGCATCAGGGGCTTTTAGAGGAAAACAAACACTGATGTCATTTCCTGTCCAACATCAAGGTTAGGTCAGATTATGACTTAATTAAACCAGATTATGATTAAGTGATGTTGTAATGGTTATGAACTAAAATATTTTTTCCTTGGCAGCAGAGAGGAGGCTTATGGTTTCTATTAAGAATGTTTCTGTACTTTCAGAGTGCTGTCCCAAAGTAAGAACGTTTCTGTACTTTCTGAGAGTGATGTGCCAAAGTGAGAATGTTGTCTTGCACTTTTCCCCAAGTAACACTACAGACTACAGGTTTCTTAACTCACACAAATCGTTTTTGGCTTGAATTTAGGGTTAGGCAAAACCAGGACTGAAGTAGGCCGTTGATATAATGGTTTCCTGTTGGCAGATTCGCAGTTTCTGAGTCATGCCAATGGTATCTGTGTGACTAGGGGCCTCATTTATAAAACTTGTTACACAAGAAAAAGTTGTTTGAAGGAGGGTGAACAAATTTCAAAAGTGGAATTTGCTGTATAAAGAATTTAATTGCACACAAAAGTACCTAGTTTTTCTGCAACCTTTAGACAGCATGTAGCTGAGTTTGATTTGGCCGCTCACGGGTCTCGAATCCGCCGTTACACAGTCACCACACAGTGATATAACTATGGTGTCAACATTTTGTTGCTGCCCTACTTAAAGAGTTTGAAAGGTGTGTTTAATTTTCATTACTTTCATATATTTGTATTTTATATTTTCATTACTTTCATATCAGCTGTCTGATCATTCCTAGGAACCACCTGGCACCCCCTAGTGTTAATAATGCCCCACTACCGCCACAGTCGCCTCCAGTGCGCCACCACACCAAAGGAGGAAAGTCTGATCCAAGTAGGCCTGTTCGTTATTGTTACAATATAGAATAGAACTACACACATAGGAGACGAGGAGGATGAAGATACAGAAAGTGAAGATGATGAAGGAGATGCTGACACGTCAGAATGCTGACAGTGAACATGACATGATGAGGGTCTGCCAGTGGCATGATGAGGGTCTGCCAGTGAGGAATAGAGACAGAAGGGAATGGGGATGATGAAGAGGCAGAAAGTGAAGATGATGAAGGACAGGATGAAGAGGGACTGTGGGAAATGTCCTCAAGGTAGGTAGCATACCTGCCCAGGGAAATGTTCGCAAGGTACTTGTCCTACTCAAGCTCACAAATATGTCTGCCAACCCCAAGACACTGACTTTGATGGAGGCTTGTCCTCTTTTCTAGGAGAATGGAGAGTGAGCGTTGAAGGAAGACAAACAGTTGATTTCTTCGTCAGGCATCTGTTTCCCATAGATCATGTTGATGAGATTGTACACAATAGCAACATGTGTGCTCTGCAGAAAGGGAAAGAAAGTCTGGCAGTGACAGGAGAAGAGATGCAAATATTTCTAAGGATCAGATGGGGTCCATCGGATAAGCAAAGTTCTGGTTCAGTGAAGAAGACCTTCGTGTTGGAATAATCAGAAGCCATGTCTGTTAACAGTTATGAGCAAATTATCTCAGTTATCCTGCCAGGTGAATAAGGCACAAAGCAACATTGTATAGGCTAATCTTGCTTGGATCATTATTGACCCTATATTTAGTCTTCTGAAACTTCTTCTGAAAGCACCCTGACAAGGCTTCCCACTTGATCACATAGACCGCTCACCTCCAATGGCATTCTGCTCAAGATAGAAGCCACTTCTGTAGTAGATCTGAAGGTATATTTAGATCTGAACATGGCTAGCTGAACTTTTCGGCTCTCCCTGTTGTTTAGCTGAACCTATCCTGAAACTCAACACCAACACAATCCAGCACTTTGCAAAGCTCTGGGGTCCTCCTCTTAAAAGCATGGTTGATTACTAAGTTAGCAACTTTGTTGGTTGCAATACTATTTCCCATAGCCAACTGACTAAGTTGCTACTCAATTAGCAACCCTGTTTTTAAAAAGCGGACACCTGCTCTGTAATGCTCCGTTCAGTAATTCTCCGCAGGTGACTGGGATTGCATCGCTAGTGTGCTGGCTAATGTGTGGCTAGTGCCGTTAGTGTGTCTCTAAGGTCACTAGTGTGTGGCTAGTGCTACTAATGTGTGGCTAGTGCCGCTAGTGTGTGGCTAGTGCGCTGGAATCTGACTGGGCTCAATGGCTACTGTTGGGAGTTCACCATCGCCTCTGTTTTATCACACATCTGGCAAAATCTCTCTTAATTCCTCCTTTTTTTTTTTTTTTTTTACTACAGACAGGATCAGGCACACTTGACTGATCTTCTCATTCCTGCAATAGTTGCCATCTGTTTCAGTGGGATATGGTTCAGACATTCTAGCTCCTCAATGACTCAATGGTTTGGAGCGTTCCATGCTGGGCAGCAAACAGTCCTTATTCTTCCTGTTTCTTCTCCAGTGCGTCTGACATGAATGTCAAAGCGTGTTTACGGCACTGTTGGACAGGAGGCTGGTGGTCATCATCTGTGTCTTTGTCCATAACCTCAGTTACAGGGCTGTTTCAAGGTACTTAGAGGGCCCCAAGCAAACAATCAACTTCCATTAATATAATTATTTCTCTCGAACTTGCAATTGTCGAACTCTTGTCATGAACTACTAAAATGATCACACACTCATTTTGGGGGCCCCTTTCAGCCTGGGGCCCCAGGCAATTGCCTGGTTTGCCTGTCCAGTTGCGACAGCCCTGCTCAGTCAGAGTCAATTAAGCACAGCACAAACATGTATTAAAGCATTTAATATTTGGCTTATAGCATGTTGAGTGAGCATCTTTGTTTTGGACTTGTCTTTGCATTTAGTTTGGAGTTTCCTGTGTTTTATGTTTCTAGTTTTCTCTTGTGTTCTCTGTCTTCTGTGTCTTGTCTTGTCACCATGTGCTTGTGATTACCGTGTATCCATGCCCCCTGTGTCTCTAGCAGAGAATTTTTAATAGGGGAGAATTAGCACTCCGGTGGTATTGCGCCTAGATGGCGCGCGCGAGTCAGTGAAGAATGAATTGGGTTCTATGCAGCTGCACCCTCAAATGCTGCATTTCTTTAGATACAATTTTTTCTTGAATAAATGCATTCATGCATGCGGTTCAGAGTAATTTGATTTAATTCTCAGTCCACACATAATATTTTTAGCATTTTTTGTTCATTTGTAAAATCACTTCCAAAGTGTCTGTCACGTGACACAGCAAGTCTTTCCCTATGGCCATTCACCAGAATAGAGTAGCAGAATGCTAGTGAGTCAGGGGAAAAAACAGCTCAAAGATGAAAAACGTAATGGTCATATGTATTAAATATATTTCATTTTGATTGAAATCCATGTCAAAGTTGCTTAAAATAAAATGCAATCTGTGATATGTTGTCCCTAAATATGTGAAAATTATACATTTAGCCCTATACCTCATAGGTGCCCATTGATTTTCCACTCACTTTCCACTGACTCGCGATCGCCCCCTAGCTGATTTGCAATTGGAATTGCAGGTTGAATGGCGTTAATAGGAGTGCCATGGCTCGCCGTAAACGGGCTCTGACTCTAGCTTTGTTCCTTTGCTCCCTGTGTATGTGCTTCCTGGTTTTTGTCATGTGATCTTGTCTCTTGTTCCCTAGTTCCTGGTTTTCTCACGTGACTTTGTGTTTCCTGTGCACTTCCTAGTCCTGTGTTTCCTTGCCTCCTGTGTCTCCGCCCCTGACCTGTGTCTTGTGATTACCTGTTCATTGGATCATTGTTTCTTGTCTCATGTTCTCCTGCCTCTCGTTCCATGTCCACCTGTGTCTAATGATTGTCTCTAGTCTTGTGTATTTAAGCCCTTGAGTCTCCAGTGTTCTTTGTTCGGTCATTGTTGAATGTTATGTTTCTCCTGTCTCTGTGGTCTTTTTGAGTAAAATTCAAGAAATTCTCTAGTCTCGCCTCGCATTTGGGTCCCAACTCCTTGCCTGAAACCTGACAACCTTAATACAGCATCTTAATAAAAGCAATTATTACAAATTAAACATAAAAACCTACCTACCTGAAACAGATACTGGCGTTGACGGCAGTGTTTTTCCACCCACCCTGTGAATGCTGGATCTTTATTAGTGTGATGGTCTAGTCTTGTTTTGTTTGCCTGTCTTTACTTTTTTGTTCCTTGTCATATGTTCTATGTCACTTCCTGTTGTTTGCTTCCTGGTCCTCCAAACAGACGTTACGTTGTGTTACATAAAATGTAACATAAAGCTTGTAGGGCAGAACATACTGTTGCTGACACAATGGAAGCCGAGAGGGACATGCTGCTCGCAGTGTTAGCCGCTGAAGAAATAGCAGAAGCGGACAATACATTTCACACTCCGTTGCTGGGATTAGGACTACTGAATGACAATATTGCAACTGCTATTGTTGTCGCCCGCGGACACCCAAACACAACACGCATCGTTGACTATGTCAAGGTCGTCGTTCCCAATTACAGTGACCCGACGTTTGCCCCTCATTTCAGGATGACAAGACAAACATTTCAGGTGAAAAATAACGTTTATCCATCCTTCGATCATTGGTTACTTATGAAACAGAATATAGCCCGTCATATTGGGAGATCATAAAATATCAATCTAGACACATGTCATCAATCTATTGTCAGGCAGGTCAATTTAGGGCGATAATGTTAAATCGATGAAGCTGGGACTTGAACTGGGCCCTAGTCCTGTGCGCTTCCGCTATGCTACAGGTTATTGCATAGCCTACTTTACTCACTCGTTAACAAGATTAAAGTGTCCTAGTCTTCACATTCACAGGTGTTAGACTGTAAAAATCATTCTCGGATAAATTTACAAAGGTTGATGTAAATGGTCTTTTTTGTAATATGTATCCATAGTCTGCTGTCCATCTTTTTTGGTCTATATTTTCTTTTGAAGCCTCAAGAAGATTTGTCATTTTGTTTTAGATAACACCTGACACTTTTGAATTAGATTTGAGATGTTTTATTTGGTTTCACCAGCTATAGAAAAGATGAATATTTTCTTTGTAATCTTATGTTATTGGCTAAATTTCACATATACAAGTGCAAGGTGATGAAAACCAACCCATCCTTTAGCCTAGCCCACTTATAAAGTTGAAACAGGTCTTGTACCTCTGAACAAGAAAGCATTAAAAACAGTGAAACCATGCTAAAGTATCACTTATTTTTTATTTACAAATATTTACATATTGGAAAGTGGACAAGTTTGCAAGCGCAATTTTAACTCAATTTATGCCATTTTGTAATCTTATATTATCCTTCTAATAGAGGATCACTCACACGGTAACACATTATACACACAAAAGGTCATGAAGTGCAGTCTATTTCAAGAAAGAGGATTTACAGAGACAGACAACAAAAGTCAGGGCATGAGTAGACTTAACAGGACAGTGATGAGTGAACTCTACAAGTTCAATTTAAGCAGAACATAGAAAGTATCTTTTTCAGTTTAACAGCCCGTCTCTCTGTCCCTAGGCCCTCTGTGAGACAGTTGGTCCTTTGCTTTCCAACACAATAGTGGATACTCCTAAAAAGTTGCTGTTCCTTTTGGATGATGGCAAATCAGGAGACATATAGAAGTGTTGGGGACCGCTTTGACTTGTCCACAGGGACACTACACTATGTGTTCTCAAACATTTGCAGTGTCCTCACAGAGCTAAGGGGGGAATACATAAAATTACCCAGACAGGACGACCTTGCCAGACTGGCTGAAGGCTTTCAGTGACAAACGGGCTTCCCTGGGGTTGTTGGAGCTATAGATGGAACACATATTCCCATTCCAGCACCCACACTCTACAGGAACAGTTACATCAACCGGAAAGGTCATGCCAGTATTCACCTCCAAGCTGTCTGTTCTTCAAACATGATGTTCCTGATGTGTTCGCAGGTTGGCCAGGGTCTGTGCATGATGCTCAGGTCTTCTGGAACTGGCCAGCCTTTGATCACATCCAGAACATCATGGGCCCCAACTATCACATTTTGGGAGATTCTGCTTATCCCTTAAGCAAATCATACCGTGACAATGGACACTTAACCCAGATCCAGAAAAATTTCAACTCCATTCACAGCTCCACCAGGGTGGTCATAGAGCGGGCATTCGGCCTCCTAAAGGGAAAATGGAGGCTCCTAAAATACTTGCCAATGAACAATTTAGAAGACATGGCAACAGTAATTACTGCTGCATGTGTTCTGCACAATTTCATTTTGTTGCACCAGGGGGGAGACCTGGAGGATATAGAGTTTGAGGCCAATGGAGACGATGATGGGGCAGAGGGAGGCCTAGACAACAACCCATCTGGTCAAGAAAAAAGGGATGAAATTGCATTGCTTTTGGTGTAGGGCATTGTGGTGTTTGTGTTTGTTTGTGTGTGCCATTTGTTCAATGTTTATGTTCTCTCATACTGGTTGAAATTATGAATAACTAAATGAAATGGTAAATTTCATTTCTTCGTCAAGTGGTCCACAAGACTTTTCAGAATTTGATTTCTCTCCGTGGCTACCTCATTAGCTCGTCTCTGAAGCTCCATAATCTCTCCCATCTGCCTCCTCTGATGCTCCAGGAACCACTGAGGTGCTTCGTCGGCCTTACGCTTCCGTCCACCCATGGATTTAGACTTTGATGCGACAGGTGGTTTGCTGGATGTCGCTTGGCTGTTGGGCAGGTGGGCTTTCTGAAAACGGTGGGATTTCGGCAACCAGTTGGTCATCGGAAGTTCCCGGAGGGGAGGGGACAAATTAAAAAAGGCTCGGATAGGTAGAGCTCACAAAAATCCTATTGTTGCCACACACACACACACACACACACACACACACACACACGATGGGTGGTTAATGTGACTTTTACACAACTGTAGATCATGTTCTTCATATATACAGTACATACAGTAGCATGCAGTTCATAAAGTCGATTCAAAAGCTTACCAACAAAAGAGGAGACCGTTTTTATGGGCTCCACACATGGATTGCCTGCCAGAAGTTCCTCCATTGCAGGAAAATAAGCCACTTACTGGCACCAGTGCCAGTCTTCTTTTTCCATCCACTATAGTCTTGTATCTACAGGCAAAAGAATGACTCTGGATGTGGAATCAAGACACTAATATATACATATAATGTTTACACACACACACACACACACACACACACACACACACACACACACACACACACACACACACACACACACACACACAATGTTTTAAGGTCCCAAACTTGGAGTCACAAGCCTCTGCTCCAAAGTCATAACCCCTCTCCTTCATTTTGTAGGCTATTTTGTTCCGCACTTCGATCTTCTTGTATAGATGTGAAGTGAACAGGTCCATCATGTCCTTTACTAAGGTGATTAAGAGCAATGTGGAGCCATGTGTCCAGGCTTTGACATCTGCAACCACAACCAATGTAAAGCAAACACACAGATGTTTTAAGGTCCGAAACTTGGAGTCACAAGCCTCTGCTCCAAAGTCATAACCCATCTCTTTCATTTTGTAGGCCATTTTGTTCCACACTTCGATCTTCTTGTATAGATGTGAAGTGAACAGGTCCATCATGTCCTTTACCAAGCTGATTAAGAGCAACGTGGAGCCATGTGTCCAGGCTTTGACATCTGCAACCACAACCAATGTAAAGCAAATTGTTGATCTTTATCCAGATAAAAGGAATCAACTAGTACCTTTACACATTTCTAGATCAACAGACACTGGAGCAGAGGGAGGTGTGGCAGGTGACTCCGGTGACAGATTTAGTGGTTGGGGGGGACGTTGGAATTATTGTTCCCACACACTGTTCTACAGCAACTTTTGACCCAAGAGTGAAAACAGGTTTAACAAATAAGACAAAACAAAAACAGATAGTTTTGAAAGCATGAACATGCATTTACTTACAGAGTGGAGCAGAGGAGGCCTGCACGTAACTGCAGGGAGGCCACAGTTGAGTGGCAGCCTTCTGTGAAGTCACTACGGACAGAGACACAGATTTAAGCCAGAGGGTCTAAACTAAATTACGCTGAAAATGTGAGCCTTTTAGAATATATGAACATGCATTTACTTACAGAGTGGAGCAGAAGAGGCCTGTGGGAGCAGAGGTCTCCCAAGGCTTCCAGCCACTTGAACAGGCACTATGACCAACAGAGAACCCACAATTTAGAAATCAAGCCAAGAAAACCAATGTGGAAAATTATATTGTTTTGGCTAAAACTAAGCAAGATTTGTTATTCAATACATAATGCCAAAATACAAATTGGAAGGCCATGTCTTCAAACCAACAATTACCTTATACCATACACAAATCAAATGTTACTACAAAGATTAAGTTCAATAAATGCAGCATTTAAAGATCAAAGATCAAATCATGTCAAGTATTTTCATACTTACAACAGATGTGCTTGTTAACATCTTGGACTTAACGAAATATAAGTAAGCACTTGCTACACTGGCAAGCATAAGACGCCATATTTACCACTAGCTCTTTAAATCTCAGCGGTTTAAATACACTTACATGCCGATTGGCGAACACCTCCGACACACCCACTAAACGAGTGTGAACCACCTCAGAAGCATGTTGCGCACCGGTGTGCAATGTAAAGAGCAAACTCATCATTCAATTAAGCTAACGCAACGCACCGGTGCATAACGATACGAGACCCCTAGTCTCGTTACCTTGTTATTAGTCTCGTTGCTCCCTGCCTTGTTTCACCTGCTCCTTGTTCCCTTGTTTAGTCCTGTGTATATAAGCCCCTGTCTCAGTTCAGTCTTTGTCAGCCATTGTGTGTCTCAGTGGTATGTATGTGGAATCTCTGTTGCTGAAGAAATAAACCTTCATTGCTGAATCTCATTGGTATTGTCGTGCATTTGGGTCCTACTCTGTGTAAACCGTGACAGAATGACCGACCGTAACGTTGGACCCAGCCAACAATCTCCTTTCAACGGCACCAGGCTTGCCATTTGGCGAACCCCCTTCGGCAGGCCACCAGGTGAGAGGTCCTGGTCACAGTGCTGTGGGACTCAGCCGGTCCTCGGCCATCCAGTGCCCCAGTCCCACGCTGCTCCAGCTGGTCGTGGTATGAAGACAGCGACTGGCTGGAGGAGCCGGACTGTGGGGACTGGCTGGCTGAGGACCATTGGTCAGAGGAGCAGCGCTGGTCCAGTGACAACTGGGTCAGTGAAGATGAGTGGACTACAGAGGAGAACGAGTGGGCCACTGAGGACGAAGAGACCCTCGACACTCCAGCCATCCTCCACCATCCAGTTTCAGTCCCGGCTCCCAGCACCCTTCCAGCTCCAGTCCTGGCTCCCCGCAGCCTTCCAGTCCCGGCTCCCCGCAGCCTTCCAGTCCCGGCTCCCCGTAGCCTCCCTGTTCCTGTCTTGTCCTCCAGCCTCGGCTCCAGTTCCAGACTCTGCTCCGGCTCCAGTATTGGACTCTGTTCCAGCCATGGCAACGGCTCCAGTTCCGGCTCTGGCTCTGGCTTCTGCTCCACCTCATGTTCTGGCTCCGGCTCTGGGCCTCACTCCTCAACCATTGTCCATTCCAGACCCTCCGTTCCTGCCTGTTTGGCCTGAGGGTCCTCGCCGTGGCCGTCCTCCAGATTCTCCACTCCTGCCTGTGCGACCAGTGGGTCCTCCCCACGGCCGCCCTCCGGACACTGCACTCCTGCCCGTCTGGCCTGCTGGTCCGCTCCCTGGCCGGCCACCAGACCCTCTGCTCCTTCTCTGGCCGTCCGTCAGACCCTGCATGCCCGCTTGTCCGGCCCACTGGTCCTTTCCATGGCAGGCCTCTGGACTCTCCTGCTTTGGGTCCACCAAAGCTTTGCGTATTCGTCTTGGGACATCTGGGATCCGTCCCTTAGAGGGGGGGTTCTGTGATGGTCTGGTCTTGTTTTGTTTGCCTGTTTTACTTTCTTGTTCCTTGTCATATGTTCTATGTCACTTCCTGTTGTTTGCTTCCTGGTCCTCCATGCTCCTTTGTTTATCCCTGGCTTGTGTTGCTAGCTCCGCCCTTCACCTGTACCTTGTCTCGTTACCTTGTTATTAGTCTCGTTATTCCCTGCCTTGTTTCACCTGCTCCTTGTTCCCTTGTTTAGTCCTGTGTATATAAGCCCCTGTCTCAGTTCAGTCTGTGTCGGTCATTGTTTGTCTCTGTGGTATGTATGTGGCATCTCTGTTGCTGAAGAAGTAAACCTTCATTGCTGAATCTCATTGGTATTATCGTGCATTTGGGTCCTACTCTGCGTAAACTACGACAATCGGCCTGAATTTTTCCCCCTAACCCTAAAAGGAGGTCCTTATTTATTATTTAGTTATTGCTAGCTTTACAATTGTTCTCCTTTAATTCATTTTTCACCCTTTAATCCCTTTTTACCCTTAACCTTTGATACTTTTATTTTGGTAGAATGGCCCTACCACTTTTGTTTTGTCACTTCCTGTTTAACCTCCATTTTGTTCCTCCCTATATAAAGACTGGCCTTGAGCTACACGCCTGTTAGCCCCTGAAGAAATGTGTCCATCACATCAAACGTTGGGCCTTTTGTGCTGTGCTGGTTTTTATTGCCTAACAATGAATTTTATTAGGAGATTTGGGATTTTCTTCAAGCGTGCCCTGTTTGTTTGACGTTCCATCAGGATTGAAACTGGACCTTCCAAACCCAGCGGTATGGCTTTCCTAAAGACTAATCCGACGAGCGTTTTGTGTAGGCTGCCATCTTGACGTGACTCCATTGTTTGACTGGACTGGTAAACAAACGTTTGTGACCGACCCAAAGAGTATAGATATCGCCCCCGGCAACATGAGTGACAGCTCCAGCAATACTCAGGCTCTAGTCAGGTAGACCGTATGGCTAATTGGATTGATGATACAGTGACACAGTAGCCTCCTGTTACAGATGAAGTACAGAACAGGTAAATAAAGACAGAATTGGCTAATATGTAACTAACTAACATTAGCTAGGCTAGCAAACTGAAACGGCTGTCCTTTTGGCTACATTAAAGTAATGAATGCATATTATGTTAAATAAATGTCAAATAAATGATCGAATTCATGTTGTTTTCATTTGGGAGCACTGTTTGTGTAATGTAATGCATTTCAAAAGGAATGGGTTGGGTACAGCAAGCATTGGTTGTCAGGGTTCGTGTCAGTCCATAATAACAGCAGGTCTACATAACTGTAAAGTTGATTTAGTACCACATCAACACCCCTATTTCTGTTGTTTCAAATGTATTCAAGAGTATTTTCTACATCGTCTGGCATCTGATCATCATCAAAATGCCAAGTACAGATCCCTGATAGAGGGTCAGAATTACCAGAGTTCTGGATGGGTTGGTAAAATTATGCACATGTTACTAGAGAAAAACATAGTTGTAAAAGGACTGGTCAGATTTTCTCAGGCGGTTAGTCACAGTCATACTGCACAAGTTACTTTGAAAAGAGAAGATGGGACAGTTGTAGATGTGGAATGTGATTGCATGGCTAACAAAGGAAAGTGTTGCAGTCACACAGCCGGTCTCCTTTACAAATTCGAAGGATGCTGTGACTCGAGGTTTCACAGCTGCATGTACCAACTGTGTGCCTGGAACCAATCAACATGGAGAAATGTGACATCAGACACAGTTGAGAATATGAAAGTATGAGAGGCCATAACACTATGACATTTGACACTGATGCTAGCCTATGCAGCAGTCATTGAACATTTCTCATCCCCTGAGTTGGCTGGCTTAGCCTTCCCTGGGAGCATCTTACATCATGTCCTCACTGCACAGGCACAGAAATAAAACCCAAAGGCATTACCTACAGAACATGCACATTGTGTACATCATGCGTACATGTAGCCTTTGCAATACAGTGTTCAACACTTACATTAAATGTGGGAAAGAATAGAGGGAGAGGATTCAGACTAAATCAAAGGGCCATGATAGTGCATTTTGGCTAGAACAAAGAAAAATTAGAATAATAAGCAGTGAAGCATCAGATGTTCCTAAAAAAACTGACCCAAGCAACTGGGTAGAAAGAAAATTAAATTCTGTGTTTTCTGGAAGGGGGAGGGGGTGGGGTGGGGTGTATTCCATTTAGGCTGGGACTTTCTCTTGTGGCTTGTTCTTTCTCAGGCACAATGACACCTGTCTCTACTGTCTACTTGTATGCCCTTCAAACCATTTTCTATCCAAAGGCTCAGCTGATTGACCATACCTTGTAACGTCAGTTGCACAGTCCATAAAGAAATATATTTCCTTTCAACCCGTTTTTTTTTTTTTTTTTTCATTTGCACAGTAGCCACTTGAATCTAGCTGTAGACTAATCCTGAACATGTATGTTCATTGCATTGGCATATTTTACGTCATATTTATGTAATTCAATCTTTAAAGGTACCTTTAACCTAGAGTTCACATATGATGCTTTACAACAACTAGGCTACATTTAGGGACAATCAGTATTCAGCCACCTAAGGGTAAAGAGCATTACCTACAGAATCTTTTGTGCTCCATGTGAGAAGTGGATATCACAGATTGTTCCTTACAAAAGTCAACCCAGTTTGTTTGGTGGCCTGCTATCCTGCAAATATCAGAATTGTTTTACAGGGATTTGCTACTTTTTAATATCCCACAAAGTTGAATTTTGGCACTTGGACTATCCAGTTTTGCACTCACTTCTGCTTGATTTGAATGGATTGTATACCAAGGAGGACTCCCAG
The DNA here is from genome assembly GCA_027497455.2 of Sardinella longiceps. Taxonomy (NCBI): domain Eukaryota; kingdom Metazoa; phylum Chordata; class Actinopteri; order Clupeiformes; family Clupeidae; genus Sardinella; species Sardinella longiceps. The sequence continues at coordinate 25,706 of JAODXP020002955.1, forward strand.
ATTTGGTGAGTTTAAACACTAATGCAGATTTTCTCCTAGGAGGTTCCAAGAGCTTTGGAAGTGACACACCTTAATAATTAAGTTTCTTTTTCTTGTTTGTTTGTTCTATTTTTCTATTTAATACTTTCTTATTTTACAGCTTTTCTACTTCTGAGGAGCTGGGTTAGTCAAACTTTTCCCTTGTTTGCCCATTTTTAGGACTGGCCTCTTGCTCTCTCCTATTACAAAAATAAGGTCTTTTCTCCCCTCGGACCAACGACACTCTGGTCTTTCCAGTATGGCTATCACATTAAATAATCGTTACAGGGTCCTCTCTTCTTCACAGGATGTCGGTGAGTCTAATCAACAGGTTGCACATAACAGCGACTCTAATGCTGCTCCTCCTCTCTCTTTAACTAAATAGTACTTTAAACTACTCCAGGCTACACATCATTTGGAAATTCTACAGAAGGTGTCCAGTGAAAACTCTCTTCTCCCTGGTATGAGTACACAGGTCTTAAAACTTACAAAGTTTATCAAACCTGTAACAATTGGCCCCTAATTCCTAAAGGGAAAATAGTCACACACTATTCTGTCACGGGCGGATCTAAAGTAGGCTGCGGGTAATGCTTTATGGTAGGCCTAATGAATAATTTCTTAAATTAACCGCGACCTAACGCTGCATTAATGCCCAGGCCTCAACACTCTAAAAATCAAATAAGGTCAATATCCTAACGGAATAATATACTCAACACAGCAAATATATTTTGTGAAGTTATATTAAAAAACAAAAGGATGGCCGCACCGGCCGTTTACAACAGGAAGCAGCGCAGATAGACGTCACTTTTAAATGGCACAAAACCCCCCAAGAACTAAAAAATCCTAAGAGTTCCATTCCCCATTAGTCCCAAAGTCAAAGTCTATAGGGATCCAACTCGACCGATGTGTAGATCCCCAAACAGAAAGAAAACATGCACGCAATGGGGGGATGAGTAGTCTGTCGAGTAGCCGCTCCCAAAGGTTATGAGAAGCGCAATCTCGGCAGAATGATGCATCCGGAGTAATACGTTCCATTAAATTGCCATAATCCACAATGCTCGAAGGTACAAATAAAATAATTCAGACAACAACCACGGTAATCCAAGTCTGGAAACTCCAACAACGCTCACTCACCTGCCAGCTGGCCTCCTCCGGTGAACTTGCTACCACACTACATGGCCAAAAAAGTAAAACTGAATTTACACCGTCGCGCGCAAGCGGCGCGCGCCGTTGTGTGACGTCAAAATGACGTGGACCCCCTTGGCGCGCGACGCTTTTCAGGGGAATTTCGCGAGGTCGTGCGCACGGCAGATTTTGTAACTCGCTGCGCGCCAGCCCTATGCGCCACTCAGCTGGGCCATTCATAAGCAACTACACCAAGATGCATGAGAGCTTATTTCACCCTCTTCTGCCAAGAAGCATTCATCACCCTGCTATCTGACACATAACCATATCTTCAGCTAATGCATGAACATCTTAAAGCATGGATGAAACGTTTTTAAGACCTTGATTGTTAAGCTAAATTTAACCCAGTCATCCGTCCGTCCTAACATGCCTCACAACGTTTTTACAAACTGAAACATGCCTACAATACTACCAGGGGTTGTATGCAAACACTCACCAGAAACTTGGAGATACTTATCATGGATGAAACGTTTTTAAAACCTTGATTGTTAAGCTAAATTTAGCCCAGTCATCCGTCCGTCCTAACATCCCTCACAACGTTTTTACAAAATGAAACATGCCTACAATACTACCAGGGGTTGTATGCAAACACTCACCAGAAACTTGGAGATACTTATCATGTTTATTTAATCCATAAATTTAATCCACAACTAAGTACAGTCAAACAAAGCAAGCACAGGGTTAACTCACTGCCTGTAAGTTACCGTAACCTATGCGATTTCGCTGTACAGCGCCATCTGCTGTTTGGGAGAATAATGCCAAAACGGCGCTTCTGTCGAATTTGGTCGTGCAGCAGGTATAAAGAGTTCGTACGAACATGTGACGTCACCGATGGCGCGCGCACCAGCAGACACGTCGAGTATGTTGCCACCTTAACGTCAGCTACACTAATGAAAAGCGATCAGATTCAGAAAACAGCTAATGTAGTTAAAATAGTAGCTTCACTACTTGTAGATAGCTACTGTCCAACACTGCTTCGAGGTACTTTGTGAAAGCATTTGGCATAGCCTTATGGGCCTAAAACACAGTTACAAGCAATAGGAAAAATGACTCACCAACATCAACACCTGGGTCAGATGCGAGGGTCACGTCGGGTGAGTTGGTGGGTGACACAGGAAAGCTAGCGTTAACCTCTACATCATGGTCATCATTTTCAACCACATCCACCGGGTCGACGACTGGCTTCGTTCCCAATATTTTGTCCACTTTGTCATACCAGATAAACGTATATTTTTCTTTCACGCTACTTCCTGTTTTCCCAAGTGCATCGCGTACTTGAATGTACTTTTGACAAAGTTTTTTTTACCTTTATGCAGCATTGCTCTTGAGATCTGTGGTATCCCCTCTCCCTCAGCTGCTTGCTAAATATAGCATATACGTACCTATTTTTATGTGTTGTGGACAGTTGCTCCTGAATGTGTTTGTTGACCATGTCAATTAATGCCTCTATTTCCTCAGTTGCTCACGTTTGACCACGGTTAGTTCGTCCCATCATGTTGTCAGAGAAATTTTAATGAAACAGGAAATGAAATAATCAGTATTCTTACCCATGATGCATTTCAAATAATTTGTTTGGACACGAGTTGGTCCATGTTCGCGTTCTCACCAGAGGGACCGCACCTGAGACCAACTTTTGGTGTGCATTCAAGCGAACCAAGACCACCTCTTTTTATTGTTTGTTTAAAGACATAACATGTTTCAGAAATGTGGAATATACGCGTACCTGTACTGATGATCAGCAACGGCTTGAAGGGTAATCGATTGACACCCCTTATGGTTGAAGTAGTCAGTGTGGTTTTCTGAGGGAGCAATAGCGGGGATGCGAGTCCCATCTATGGTCCCACCGCACTGGGGGAAGTCCCATCTTGTCCGGAAACCCCTTACGATCTCCTCCGTTATGATGCCAAACCTGATGAAACTGCTGCCGAAAATAAACCTGAGCAAAGCCATCTCCTTCTTTTCTGGCGTTTCCTCGCATAATTTAACTCATTTGCGCCGCGGCTATGTAAGATTATTTGTTACATTTCTATGTTGTCCATGACTGCTCTCCTACAACTTCCTAATCAACCCAATCCATCCAGTTGTGTGCAATTTATATTGGATCTCAGCAGGACACAATTGGGACGGCCGAATCAGATGTGATCACTTGAAATGTGCAATGTGAACGTTCGAACAGGAAGATCAGATCATTATCGGATATGCAAGGAAATCGGATTTGGACTGCAGTCTGAACATAGCTTTTGTGTTTCTCACTAGCTTTGCGGATGTCTGCCATAGAATTGCACCGCTATAGCTGATTCTCCATGTCTACTGTCGTCTTGTCTCTCTGCAATGCACAGTTCTGCAGGCCGATGTTGAGTATAGTCATCAACCTCTCAACTGGATTCTGCCAGCTGGCCTGGAGCTGTTCTGCAATATTGTGAAATATTGCCATCTGACTGAGCTGAACTTTGACCAGTAGGGGGCGATGTTCTGTTCCACCATCACTGTACTTGACATGGATTGGTTTCCATCCTGAAGGGCCTCACTATTGCTGCTGCATTTCTGTATGCTGTTGACCTTTGGAAGAGTCCTGCTCGAAAACTCGAGTTGTCTGCGTCAGTTGCTCGTCCTGTGTTCTGTTTTCCACAGAAACGTGACGCCTATGACGCTTCCCCCAGGTCGATACTTGAGTACATCAACAGGTACAGACAACTGAATTTTATTGATGAAGTCAAATTTGTGGCAGGCACTTGGAAAGGGCTCCTGCAGGTGTGTTTCATTTAGAAGCACAGGTGTCAGACTGTCCGTTTACGCATGACATTGTCCAACAACTGGTACCTTGTATGTACCTCTGATACATCCATAATCGTATTTGGAGTTTGAGAAGGCCTGTGTTCCGCTGTGGATAACACACTTATCTCCGGGGCACACCTTAGAGCCAAATATTTAAACTGAAAGAGAGACATGACGGTACTGACAATATATATTTATATGAAATTATTGTTTGCCTTTTATTTGTGGATTTACGAATTTGTGTTACCGTTGTGATCCAAGTAGGGCTGTTTGTTGCTACTATAGAATAGAACACTAGAGTCACAGGAGATCAGGAGGATGAAGGCCAGAGTGAAGAGGGAGCTTTGGAAAATGTCCGCATGGTACCTGTAGTAATGTGTTATGAGTGCCTGAGTCCACTAGGTGGCGCTAGGATTGTTTTCTGGTCTCACCCCAAGCTATGTTGGTTGAGTAGAATCAGCTATGTTGGTTGAGTAGAATAAGCTATGTTGGTTGAGTAGAATAAGCTATGTTGGTTGAGTAGAATCAGCTATGTTGGTTGAGTAGAATCAGCTATGTTGGTTGAGAAGAACAGTCATAATACAGAGTGCCTATATGTTTGTGTGTCATCAAAAATACACAGCTGAAACTGAATTGCCTTGTGTGTGTGATCATGTAGTAGTCACGATACTACATATTGGCAACGAGGATGTGATTATGTAGCAGTCACAATACTACAGTACCTGCCCAGGGCAACGTTCGCAAGGTACCTCCCCATACTCAAGCCAACAAATATGTCTGCCAACCCCAAGACACTGACTTTGATGGAGGCTTGTCCTCTTTTCTAGGAGAATGGAGAGTGAGCGTTGAAGAAAGACAAACAGTTGATTTCTTCAGGCATCTGTTTCCCATAGATCATGTTGATGAGATTGTACACAATAGCAACATGTGTGCTCTGCAGAAAGGGAAAGAAAGTCTGGCAGTGACAGGAGAAGAGATGCTAATTTTTCTAGGGATCAGATGGGGTCCATCGGATAAGCAAAGTTCTGGTTCAGTGAAGAAGTCCTTTGTGTTGGAATAATCAGAAGCCATGTCTGTAAACAGTTATGAGCAAATTATCTGAGTTATCTGTACTTTGTGAATAAGTGTACTTACCAGAAAAGTAGGGCACTCCACGCATCAATCCTAGTTCTGCAGTATCAGCTCCTGTCCTCTCCATCAATAAGAACTATACATACCAATCAGCAAACACTGATATAACTATACTTACCAGACAGCAAACACTGATATAACTATACTTACCAGACAGCAAACACTGATATAACTATACTTACCAGTCAGGGAACACTGATAAGTTCATCAAAGGCAGACCAGTGCTGAAAATACACTTCAGAAAACATTCCTTGTAGCAGCAGACCCTGAAGAATTCCAGTCCATTAAGGAGCAAATCATTCCCTTCAAAGGACAGCTATTAATCAAGTAACACCACATAACCACAACAGGCCAAACCCCAGGGAGTAGGACTGGGTGAGGGCAGGATCTTCAGGTTATGTGTGTAGATTTGAAGTGAACCAGAGCTCAGTTATAAGGGAATGGCTCAGCAAACAGGACTCATGGCCAGTAGGGGGAAAGGGGGGACTGAGTTACCAGGGCCCCAAGAGGGGGAGGGCCCTTCAGGAGTCTGGAACTGTATTGCAGGCAATGTGGGGGGCCCATGGCCACAGCTTGTGCACAGGGCCCAGAATTTGGTGCTACACCCCTGGTCATGGCAGTGCATTGGGAATGGCTGGAGATGTAGTGACGCTACGCCCCTGTGCATGCGCACACACACACACACACACAGCTCATGGCAGTGCATTGGGAATGGCTGGAGATGTAGTGACGCTTATGCCCCTGTGCATGCGCACACACACACACACACACACACACACACACACACACACACACACACACACACACAGCTCATGGCAGTGCACTGGGAATGGCTGGAGATGTAGTGACACACTTTTGTGATGACATGAAGCAGGAAAACCTCAAGGTGTTTTTTTTACCATTTCTTCTGCTGCATATGTCTCCTCAGAGCCTTGAAAGATATGCATGAAATGCAGGAAGGTTGGAAGGTTCTCAAACTTTACCAGGGACCCACATGACCATACCTCTCTTTTGCAGTTGTTAAGAACAGCATTTTCAGAAAAACTGCACCTATGAAGTTCCTGCATCTCTCAAACTCCTATCAATATCAATCTCACCATCATTATACATGTTTCCATCACTGTAGATGGAGAGAGAGGTAGAGAGCAAGAGTCCATTATGTTTTAAAGGTCCAATATTACGCTTTTGGAAGCTAACTTTTTTAGCTCTGATGTTCAGAATGGGTTGTTTCTCATGGGGGGGTGCACCAGGTAACTAGACAGCTGCAGCCAACACAATGAGTATTTCCCCTGGAGCCTATGACAGACCACCCCTAATCAGTCAATTGATCATTTTCATTGTTCTCAGCTGCAAAGTGCATGCCAACTTCTCTCTCTTTTTTGCAACTATTCATTCTCATTGCCCTCAGCTGCTTACATGGCTGCCAATGTTGTGGGACCCCACCCAACTTACCCTGTGACATACTGTACGTAGTTAGGACAACTCTATGCAGGTGGTTTAAGCACACAGTAGCTGAACAGTGTAAATTGTCTATTTTAACAATTAAAACAGACAATGAGTTCACCACTCAGCGGATTGTGCATCGGGGCAGAAGAGGCAAGAAACACAAAAGACACAAATGATTAGGCCAGTCTAGGAGTATATTACTTCAATATATACAGTAGGTGTGTCATGTATGTCAGAGGGAGAGAGAGAGAGAGAGAGAGGAGAAAGAGGGTTGTACAGGATGGCAAGTGTGCAGTAAGTGGCAGCACTAGGCTATCGCAGCATAGCTAAGGTATGTTGTATGGCATCTCACCAGCCCAGAAGGGGATGGTTAGTGGCTGAATAATGAACGTGATCCTATGCTCTTGAACTACAGGCAAGGTCAGACACATCACTATAAACTTTGTGCTGATTGGTGAAACTACAGGCAAGGTCAGACACATCACTATAAACTGTGTGCTGATTGGCTAAACCGTACACAAGCTGAAGTAGGTGGGCTGGGTCAGACTACTGTACGGAGCCAAAGTCGTTTAGCCGAAGTACGTAGGATGCCGTTGGCATTACTAAAAGTTATTATTAATTCAATTCAATTCAATTTTATTTGTAGAGCGCTCAAATACAGTGCATTGTCAGTAAGGGAAGAATCAAAGAGTATCAGGGGCAAGTAAGAACTCCCTTGGATTTACTAATAATTCATTTTTAGGAAGAAACCTTGGGCAGATCCACGCCTCATGGACTCGCTCTACCTGGGGCCTAATAAAGTGTCCGTACAGTCAGTAGTCTGATGCATAGATTAACCATGGTTTATACAGAACAGCATGAGTACTGAATGTAGTCTGAGTTAATATACACAGTTTTTGTGACAATCAAAAGGGTAGAAGGGTCAGAGGATGGAGTCAGTAGTTGGGGTGGCATTACAGTACATTCAGTACAGTCCAGCCTAGAAGAGGGTCAGTGGCCACCTTGAAATAACAGCAAAGGCAGCCCTCCCAGGAAAGCCCAAGGGGAGTGGTGATATGCCATGCACCATTCCTAATTATAGGAAATGTCAAAGAGGAAGGTTTTAAGTCTAGACTTAAATGTATAAAGAGTGTCCGATTCGCGAATGTAGAGAGGAATAGAATTCCATAGAAGAGGTGTAGAGAGGAATAGAATTCCATAGAAGAGGTGTAGAGAGGAATAGAATTCCATATTAGAGGTGCCCGATAGGCAAAACATCCTATTTAGCCCAAAAGGCCTAAATACAGTATTATACTTTTGTGTACATTTTGAAGACTTATGTGAGGTTAATGTTGACCTTCTCTTTTATAGGTTTTGCTGGTCACTAAGGGGACCAATACCGGGTCCCCTCTCATGAGGCGGGAACGCCACTCTGCAATTATACGATGGAGCTGCAAAAGTACCTCAATTTGCACCCCACGTTAAAGTCAACGATTGAGGGGTGGAAGAGGAAGGGGAAACTCCTCCCCATCAAATACAAATTTAGAAAATACAGGTATGAAAATCAGGACATTATAGTAGTCCCAGTTATGTGGCACTTAAAGCTGTATTCAGCAAGTTTACTTAATTGCGAGACTACGCTTCTTAATGGCCTCTCAAACCCCTCCCTCGCTGTAGCACGTTGTCAGCGGCTTGCTCACAGCTGTGATTGACAGGCAGCTGTCCCTCCCTCCGAACCTTATGGTTGGAAGGCTACAGGGAATGCTGGATTTTTGCAACTACGATTACAGGGTTGTAATTAACAGAAATGAATAATCAGTCAATTAGTTTTTCTCAATGTTGTAACACCATTGCCATTACTAAGACTGCAGAGTGGCACGTTACTATAGTTTGGTCATATGAAGTGCAAGATTCCAGATTTAGTTTTGGCTTCACATCAGCTGCCTGGAGAAGCATGGGTGGGAATGATGACATCGTTGTAAAATGCAGTTATGATTGGCTGGGTGGGCAGATCATGCCCTGCTCATGCCGTCTCATTCCACGCTCTGATTGGCTGGGTGGGCAGATCATAGATACAGACGGCAAGTACGGTTAACGCCCCCAAAATGCTAGGGTGGAGTCAGCGTGGGGGATAACAGAGGCCAATTTAACATTATGGTGAATGGACAAGGTAGAGAAAGTTGCTTAACAATAAAAGATCACTAAGTAAAATTTAACAAAGTCCATATTAGATGTTTTGTCTAATCATGACCTGTTTGCCTACTTGTGTTTAGACTAAAATAATTTTTCCATCATTTGTTTATTGCAGTTACACTAATAGAAATGTCATGAGCCATCTCTGCTCCTGTCAAAAGTAAAGCAACTTTCAATCACAAGTCTGATTAGCTCAGTTAAGCAAGCTAAAGTTAGCTACATTTACTGTGGTGATCAATGAAGTTGGCTAGTTAGCAAGCTAATGAAGCTATAACAAACATCATCTAAATTGTCATGACTATCGCGTTTGGAGGGGTGTCAAGTTCAGAATTCACATCGGACTATCTGACCATCATTACTACCTTCAGGCATTGCCCTCAAAAATGTGTCTGGCTCCTTGTAGATGGTGCTCAGTGTAACTTGTAGCTTAGCATGCCATTGACTCCTTCACTAATTTAGGGTTTGTTTTCCCCCACATGGGGGACACGAGGAGCTGATTTTATGGGCGTGCCCGGACTTGCCGTCTGTATCTATGCCCTGATCATGCCGTCTCATTCCACGCTCTGACTGGCAACAACAAGACAGAGACAATGGCGTTGAGCCAGGGAAATTCAAAGACGGTTTTCTCAAACTGGAAGACAGAAACAATGGCGTCAAGCCAGGGAAATTCATAGATGGTGTTCTCAAACTGGAAGTACCAGCATTACTTCATGCTCATTGAAATTGAAGGCAAGAATGTTTATGTAAGATGCACGCTAGTCCAGGAAAAAGAGATCCTTTCTTCCCTCCCCAGTGAACATGGAGGTCATTGGGCAGATTGATGACTTCAGTCTCTCTGGGAACAGGCAGAGAGGATCTCTATAATTCCTCCATCATCCTGGGTTGTATTTGAAGACGGTGTCATCAAGTCCTCCGATCCTCCACCTGAATCCATCCCTCCCCTTCAACTCCACCTTCTTACCACGGTACTTATCCACCACAAAACCCACTGGCAGGAAACACACACACACACATAACAAACACAATCAGTTATTTATATGGAAATTAGAGTGAGTGTGATTGATTGATTGATTGATTGATTGCTAACATGGCACTTGTTGCTGCTCATCCTGCTGGTGCCGACCCAACCCAACCACAAGCCTAAGTGCAGCCAGCGAATGAGACCTTGACACACTCGATTTTTCGGGTCTGCAACAGGTGCCCAAGGCTGAGCTGAAGATGTTGACTGATTGCCAGGTATGTTGTTGAAAACATGCTACCCCTGTCCACTGTTGAGTCCGAGTCATTCAGAGCTATTGTTGCTGAAGGGCAGTTGCAGCATGCTGAAAAACTTTCACTAAATTCATATAGTGTATATAAAAACGTGAATAGTGAGCTTAAGATCTTTATAGGAATTAGAATACATATCCACAACAGCAGACATCTGGACTTAGCCTGACATGCCAGACTCACATAAAATGTACAGTATAGTCTGACCAAGTGATGGACCTTCGGATAAAACGGCCAATCAGTGCAACTAGCAAGCCCATTCAAGCAAAGATAAGCCTGCCCAATGACTCCCTGTTCAGATAGAACGTTGTGATTGGCTAATCAAAACGATATCTGTGTGCAACCTAGAGCGCTGTGATTGGATAGACAGCTTAGATACCACCGATGTCTGAGTACAATCTATGGCTGATAGCTGGACAATTTCAATTTGCTACCACTAGGGCACACCTAGAGTTCTAAACTAATCTGGACGGCCAATAGTGGAAGTTTCGCGGGTGTGACATCACATTAAGCAGCTCTTGTCTGCAGACGCTTTCAGGGATATCATACTTATGAATCCCTTGCAGATGAGCTTGACAACATACAGGGTTGGCAACACTCACGCATCTCAAGTGACAAGTCACTCTATTAACGTCAATCTCACGGTCTCACTCTGAAGAAAAAATGTCACTCTAAATTTGACATTTTTTTGAGTATCTTTTTCCTTTATCCTTCAAGGACTCTCAGCTGATTGCAAAAAGGGCAAACCTTACTCAATCGGCCAGACTTTAATTAAACCATCAGCAAAAATAATGGCTAGTATAATGCTGGGAGACAAAGCAAGTAATGAGCTCGACAAAATTCCTCTGTCCAATGACACTGTTCAGCGGCGTATAGTAGACATGGCCGAAAATGTCCAGAACCAGCTCATAGCACGCCTCCGCCAGAGTCAACTTTTTTCACTGCAGCTAGATGAGTCAACAGACATCGGCAATGAGGCAAACCTTCTTTGTTACGGGAGATACATACATGATGGTGCTGTGCACAATGACTTTCTCTTTTTTGTCATTCCCTACCAACAAACACCACGGGAGAGGCAATTTTTGATTTTTTAAATGCCTTCATTGGCCAGAGTGGCCTTGATTGGAAAAGGTGTGTTGGCATTTGCACTGACAGCGCAACTGTGATAAAACATAACGGCCTGGTTACGTGCGTACGCTCAGTCGCTCCACTTGCCACAGCTACGCACTGCTGTATTCACCGCAAACAGCTGGAAGTGAAAAAAATGCCACAATGCCTGAAACTCGTCCTGGACGAGGCGGTAAAAATAGTGCACATGATAAGAGCAAAGCGCTCAACTCTCGATTATTATTTAAGGTTCTGTGTGAGGAAATAGGAAGCGAACACACAAAACTTCATTTCCATACAATAGTCCGTTGGCTTTCCCATGGAAAGGTCCTAATCCGGCTCTTCAAGCTCTGCGATGAGGTCGCGTTCTTGCATGAAACAGATGACCTCTTTGAGAGAATGCATGACTTCCAATGGCTTGCGAAGCCGTCTTTTCTTGCTGATATTTTCAGCTTCCTGAACACATTAAACCTGGCACTTCAAGGAAAATCAGTCACCGTGTTTAATGTGCAGGACAAAGTTAAAGCAGCAAGTATGAAAGTTGAATTGTGGTGCACTTGGCTTGATCGTGGAGAATTTGATAATTTTCCAACTGGCCGTCTTTCTCGTCACGGCTGATGAGGTCCTGGGTGACGATACCATCGCAGCTTTTAAAGAGCACCTGCGTGGCCTCCACATGCAATTAGGAAGATACTTCCCAGAATTAGACATGGACTTTGAGTGGATCAGAAATCCATTTGGTGACAAAACATACCTAGAGCGTGTCACTTCCAAGTTATCTGCGAGAGAAGTAGATAGTCTTGTGGACATTGCATCTGATGGGGCACTGCAGATGGCATTTAAACAACCACATCCAGCCTGGGCACCCTGAGCTAGTGCATTGAAAATCCTAATGCCCTTTTCAACCATCTACAACTGTGAAGTTGGATTTTCTGCATTGGTTGGGAGAGGCTGCGGGGGCAGGTGGTCCCTGAAAATCTTTGAGGGGACAAAGTGGTCCTTGGCTTGAAAAAGTTTGAGAAACACTGTTCTAGGCATTAAAGAGCACGTAATTGCGGACTTGTTCCAAGTTAGTGTAAACACCGTGAGCCGTGATTAGAGCCCGCCCCATGAAATATTGACACTCGCGAAAAGGACGTAGATGAAGGAAAGGTAACAGACAGCGTATATTTAGTTTCAACTGAATATCACAATATCAGGACTTTAGTGAGTTAAGCATCTGACTATGATGAGTTTAGCAAAAGTGTTTACACTGAGGAAAGTCCAGGGGGACTGAAACGTTTGCACTTTTCTTTTCTTTTTTTTTGTACCATTCTGAGCTCCACTAAGTAAAAAAAATATAATCTAAAAAACTGTTTGATATGTCATTCTGTGTGCGAGTCCCCCGTGCAAACAGTTTATGATCTACTTGACTACCACAATAAAAGAATTGAAGGACAGTACTTTTCAGATTTTTTCTATTATTTATTCGCCTACGAACGTTTCGGGCAGAGCCCTTCTTCAGCGTATAATGGCTACTTGACTACTGCACCAGATCTTGTGTTAAGAGCGCAACCCATTTTTTGCTGAACTCTATTTAAAGCCATGAGGCATTTTTTTTACATTTTACATGCGCTAATTAGCCAGACTAACGAACAGTGGGCGCTTACTGTTGGGGAGGAGATGAGGGCGTATTTTGGATCCATTTTAATGGGAGTGAACCCTATGCATAAATATGCAAATGACTGGTCTTGGGATCCATTTTGTAGTGTGAGTTATTTGCAGTGCGTCATGACCATGTATGACAAGTGAAGTCAGCACCAGCATTGTAATACCGCAGCAGCACGTCTAGCTAGATATAACTCTCAATATCAGCCGATAGCAAAAGTTCTTCCTGTGGTCGGCATGGCAGGTCAGAATAATGAACACATACCTGTTGTACTTACATTGCTAAATTACATAATGTATGCACCATAATGTGTGTGAAAGTGCGTCTGCAATATATGATGTCAATGTCATAAAGTTAATGATAATGCATAAGTCGATGGTTTGAGTTTTGAAAATCGAACAGGCATTACATTGACTTACATCAATTCAACATATAATTGGTGAACACTTCTGACTCCATTTGTAGTCCTCGCATCATTGCGGCAGTTTGCTTTCTGGAGCCTTTAATCATTTGCCCAGCAAGGGTCTTTGCTGTCGCCTGTAGAATGGCGTTTCCCTCTGGGGAAGACATGGCTGGGTTTGCTATGTAGATCAACTGTGTGTGTTTGAATAGAGAAGGCAGGCTGCTCCTGTATCTGAAATCCATGGCAGTCTCTATGAATTTTGCACCGCCGGCATACATTATTGCCTGAGAAGCTCTCCGTGTACCCCAGAAGGGCGTTCAAGCCCAAATTGTCCCCCAGCACCTGAACAACTGTGAATTTCATCACCCCTGTGAAGACCTCAGTGTCAGAAGGCAATGCCGTCCTCCTCCTCCTCAAGGGATATGACCCCCTCAAGCCTCTCGGGACATTTGGACTGCTGTCTAAGCGGCTGGCTGTCAACCATGGCTGACATACTGTATCTGCACCCATGCAAGACATTTGGACTGCTGTCTTTGTCCCTCTGTTTCACTGGCCATATGTGGTGACTGTAGGTGTAGTTTCTGCCTGGTGTAAAGTTGGAACAAAGTCCAGGTTGCTAAACACATGCTGATCCAAGGGGACGAGGTAGGGGTGGGAACTCAAGAGCGGAAGTGGTGCAGGAAAATGTCACTGATGTTTCAGGAGGACAGTGGTAGGAAAGGGGAGATCCACGTGGAACAGGGCGAAATTTAGATAAGGTCATTTCCATGTTGCAAATTTGCTAAACAGGGCTTTATGTCTTTGAAGACTGATGCTGGTTTCATGGCTGTCTTTGAAAAAGCTGTGGAAGTTGTTGAAGACTTGGACCTACAGCCAATACAGCCAACTCACGTCCGGACACCATCCAGGAGGTATGGTGGTCCGGCAAAACATCATACTCCAGCAACAGCCGAGGAACACTTCAGGATCCAGTTCTTCAGCAACAGCCGAGGAACACTTCAGGATCCAGTTCTTCAGCGCAATCGACACTGCGACCACACAGCTGCAGGATCGCTTTGACCAGGAGAGCTTGGATAATCTGGTGAATCTGGAAGAGCTGCCGCTTTGACCAGGAGAGCTTGGATAATCTGGTGAAGCTGGAAGAGCTGCTGCTTTGAACAGGAGAGCTTGGATAATCTGGTGAATCTGGAAGAGCTGCTGCTCACTGGAAACGGCAACATGGTGGACATACAGGCACTTAAAATTCAGTTGGCCATGTTCAAAGCTAGCCATGCCTACACTTCCTGCAAAGAAGCTGTCCAAATTTTGAGAGACATGCACCCAGAGGTCAGAGGGATGTTCACACAAGTACAAGACCCTCGTGGTCCCCGTTTCTTCCTGCGAGGCTGAAAGGAGCTTCAGTGCTCTGTGGCGGCTGAAGACCTGGCTGAGATCAACAATGACGCAACTAAGGCTAAACAGCATTGCAGTCTGCCATGTCCACAGGGACAAACTGAAGTTGTTGGACAAAAGGAAAATAGCTGCAGACTTCATCGGCACAACTGAGAGGCCACTTCTAGCTCTTCCAACCTAAAGGAGACACACACAAACACAGTTTTAAAGTAACCTTAGCTCAGTTCAAGCAAATTATTAAATCTGGTTCATAATGTTTGCCATGTTAAACAAACCTAAACAAACACCCATTCAAATTCATTTTATGTGATTTAACCATTGTTTAAAAATCCTTCTGTTCTACAAATAAAGCATCAAATTGGCCCGGTTTGGCCATATCACTTCAGGTCATTTATTTTGTCATGGATTAAACCCTTCGCAAGTCCATCTATCCAAACCAAGTTCAGCAATTACACACCCAGTTCTAGATTATAGTTCTCTGCATCAGGGTATCGCGGACAAGGCAGTCACAAACAGATATATCTAGGTCACAAAACAGGTAGCCTAAAACAATAGCTGGACAAACAGAAATCTTAAAACAAATGTTAAAACTGAAAACAAATAATAAAACTGAGCAAGTCACGAAGGGTAAACTTGTTTTGTTAGAAGATGCAACCGTATGAGTCGAAATTCTTGTCGGCCTACATGTAAACAGTGGACCACAACATCTAAGGAGGGATGAGAGAGAAAGCCTTTAAAGACGGCTATCACCCAATCGCGTGAACGGTTTAGGGTAACAATAAAAACCATGGATCTCTGCTAAACGGATTAACGCTTTTCCCCATCCAATCTCGTAGCCAACTTTAAACAACACCACAAGTTTTGTTGATATGTGCCTTTGCCCTTTGCAAATGCTCACGGCATGAGAACCGTAAATACTTTCAATAGTTACCAATTTTTTTGGTACTGACGTGCAACTTAAGTTATATCATTATGTTAAAGGTAGCCTATATCAATGTGGCAACTTCACAAACCTGTTGTAGCCTTAGGTCGGTGCTCTTCCGATGTCTAACTGCAGCATGGATAATTTTTTCCCCCTTTCAAGAGTCTTGTTTCTTTCATTTCAAGTCAAAATGGCATTAGCGATTTGCAAAAATATAAACTGAGATAGCTAGCTTAACTGCTCATTCGAAATGATAGTCTAGTATGCGAGGTTAGAACTGAAAGGGACTTGTCGCAGTAAATGTTGCTTGATTTTCTGTAATAAATTAAATGCATGCAGGCAATGCCGGCAATGGCAACAGTTTCGCTTTTAAAACGCAACAGTGTAGCCTGTTGCGGGCTACTTGGTAGCGTAAAGATCATGAGCGCACATATAAACCAACGTCACGTTAAGCATTGTATTTACCCCACCAACTAGGCCAACAAATAAACATTGTCAAATAGCTTACAACTACTCAGCAAGGTAGATTTGGTGTAAGGTGAGCCCAACTGCTCCTCTGCTCCCAAACTCCCTCAGTTTATGGAACTCGGCCTTAACAGAAGACACGGCGTGGCTACTTCAGCCAACATCCAGAGATAAAGGAGCAACGGGGGTAATGGAGGCCTAGTCTATCCCCATAACCTGGCTACTTGTCAAGAAAAGATCCATAGCAAATTATCGACAGAAACAAACATTAAACGAGTTTCACTTGTTTTTACACATGATAAGGTAAACAGAAATAATCTCACCCATGTCTGTTGTCCAGGCTTCCGTCATGATTTTGGTCGATTTCACACTCCCACAGCACGATAAATGTGACAATATTAACACTCAGCGAACCTTGTCCCAAATAATTTTTACTACAATAGGCTACTTTTTATGGGGTGATGGTAATCAAAATCCCCACAACCCGTTTATTTCCACAGACAGGTGCGTGCATGTATCCCCTTCAGTCAGATGTTGAAAAGGCCGTCAATGACGACAGGCAAGGTTTAAATGGGCTCGGGTAGCAACATACCTAACACGCGATTTCGCCAATTTAAGTCAAAGCATCCATATAATTCAAAGTGATGTTGTTGTCGGATGGACATCGCAATTGTTTCTGCTGATTATGTGTGCATTTTCGGTCGCAATACGTTACTATCTAGCCTTTTGCCTACTGGTCACATTTTTTTTACTTAGGCCTATTATAAATTAATATATTTTTCTTTAAAAGTGCCGGGGATAAAATTAGTAATAATTAAAAGTGGGTGGTACCCATCCCCGGCGTCCCCGGCAAAAATGAGCCGGAACTTGCTGAGCCGGAACTGAGTTGATACTACAACTATGTATTTCCGGTGTTTGTGACAAAGGTCTTTACATCAATACATCAGAACACCAATGAGACACTGATTTACATTTACATTTATGCATTTAGCAGACACTTTTATCCGAAGTAACTTACAAAAGTGGGTTAACGATCAAGCTACACCACAATACAAGTAAAAGCCTACTGGGAGTGTAATTTGCTAGGAGAGCAGGTGCCATAGTTGAAAAGTGCATAATCAGTGCATTCCAGGTAGTTGACAGAAGGACAAGAGTGTACTTCATTGAGAGAAGGAGACAGGGACAGCTGCGTCCCTGCTGTGCCCGCCATACAAATTAACTTTGCGCTTTGGGAAAATCTCAAACTTTTTTATTCATTTGCCATCCACTGAAGCACTCAATGAAGTGCCCACATAAATTAATTAGGCTACCACAGATGCCCAGCTTTTCTTCCGGATATAGGTAAACTTATGGCAATGTAGGCTATTAGCACTCAACAATTATTTGTTATTTTTATGAGGCTGGCCTATCTTTGTACAACAAAACTGTCAAAGCAACATGATGGCGTAGGCCTACTTGGCCTGTTTTCACCTCATATCCTCTAGATGTCTCCACTGAGTAGCCTAATTCTTTCTGGTTAAGATCATCTTAGCGGTCTACGATTACTCTGGATCACACGTAGATCTGCAAGTGATCTCACGAGATCATCTTAAGCAACAAACGTTTTGGGAAATGGTCCGTAAGTGTTAAGATGGTCTTATGTGCGAACCTGCAAACTACTTAGGCTTAAAATCATCGTAACTATGTATCGGTGGGGTCACTGGTTTGAGACCTGCCAATTCACCGGCATCAACCGGTTGACTGGTAAAACCCGGCCCGTTGTGTGGCCCTTTGGCCAAAATAACTGCCCACCCCTGCTGTAAGGCCTACTAGGTCCTCCAAAGCAGCTCTGGACCACAGAAGCAGTGTGTGTGTGTCAGTCAGCAGCTGTAATGGTCACAGCTGCATGTAGTGTCATAGACTTGACTAAGTGGGGTTTACGTAATTCCCCCACCTCCACTGATTCATGGCTTTTGCAGCCAAATTTCCGCATTGTCATTATAACGCATTATAACACCCCTCTAATGGCGTCATCCAACTTTCCCATGATAGAATGTCTTTACCCCAGAACACCAAAGAGACTCATAACGAATTATAACACCCCACTAATGGCGTCATCCAACTTTCCCATGATCAATTCTATGTCTTTACCCCAGAACACCAAAGAGACTCTAGAACACCAAAGAGACTCCATTACTCCATTACTCCATTGGCTCTGTTCAGTAGCCGCTGGCTCATTATGATGTTTATCACTAAACCTGGATCCAATTCTGTGTGTGTGTACGTGTGTGTGTGTGTGTGTGTGTGTGTGTGTGTGTGTGTGTGATCCCATTGCTTGTGTGAACAGCTCCTCTGATTTGGAATAATGACACAAATGAAATGGTTGCCGTAGAAACCATTAGATTAATACAAAACTAATCTAAGTCTAATCTAAAAGAAGACGTTTGCTTGTTGATACAGTTTGAAGAACGAGACACTGTAACCTTCCCTCTACATTCACTTCACAGGCTCATTCTGGGAAACGTGTGTGTGTTTGTGTGTGTGCGTGTGTGTTTGTGTGTGTGCGTGTGTGTGTGTGTGTGTGTGTGCGTGTGTGTGTGTGTGTGTGTGTGTGTGTGTGTGCGTGTGTGTGTGTGTGTGTGTGTGTGTGTGTGTGTGTGTGTGAAGTCTTCCCTCTACATTCACTTCACAGGCTCATTCTGGGAAACGTGTGTGTGTGTGTGTGTGTGTGTGCGTGTGTGTGTGTGTGTGTTGTGTGTGTGTGTGTGTTTGTGAAGTCTTCCCTCTACATTCACTTCAGGCTATTCTGAACGTGTGTGTGTGTGTGTGTGTGTGTGTGTGTGTGTGTGTGTGTGTGAGTCTTCCCTCTGCATTCACAGACTCTGCTGGGAAACATCATCTGACGCAACACGTCACACATGCAAACCAATGCAAGTGTTTAGACTCTCAAATACTCATGATAAGGTGTGTGTGTGTGTGTGTGTGTTGTCCCTCTCATCTAAGATATTGGCTGCAGAGAATTTCTAATATTGGCTTCTCTATATTACTCTGAGGTGTGTGTGTGTGTGTGTGACTAGTGTCATAGTGTGATGTGTTTCATTGCTAGACACAGACACACACACACACACGCACACACACACACACACAGCACACACACACACACACACACACACATATAGGTATGCTTCATGTCGCGTACCTTAACTGTACATTCCATTGCATACTGTACACTGTAAGCAAAGCAACATAACATTGCATACTGTATACTGTAAGTACAGTAACATAACATTGCATACTGTATGCTGTAAGTAAAGTAATATAACATTGCATACTGTATGCTGTAAGTAAAGTAATATTCCATTGCATACTGTATACTGTAAGTAAAGTAATATAACATTGCATACTGTATGCTGTAAGTAAAGTAATATAACATGCATACTGTATGCTGTAAGTAAAGTAATATAACATGCATACTGTATACTGTAAGTAAAGTAATATAACATTGCATACTGTATGCTGTAAGTAAAGTAATATAACATTGCATACTGTATACTGTAAGTAAAGTAATATAACATTGCATACTGTATGCTGTAAGTAAAGTAATATAACATTGCATACTGTATACTGTAAGTAAAGTAATATTCCATTGCATACTGTATGCTGTAAGTAAAGTAATATTCCATTGCATACTGTATACTGTAAGTAAAGTAATATAACATTGCATACTGTATGCTGTAAGTAAAGTAATATAACATTGCATACTGTATGCTGTAAGTAAAGTAATATAACTTGCATTTTCTATGTCAAACAACGGGAGAAAGGCAAACTGTTCTACGTTTGTAGGCCATTGTGTACACGTCTACTGTGTTTGTGTGTGAGTGTGTGTGCGCGAGAAAGTGTGTGTCTCTGGCTCTAAGTAATAAAGCACTCCACTCTGAGAGATTTACGTGTGTGTATGTGTGTGCTGTGTGCGAGTGAGTGTGTTTCTGGCTCTAAGTAATAAAGTACTCCACTCTGAGAGGTTTACAAGTTCCTCAAGTGTGTGACTTTAACTCTCTCTCTGTGTGTGTGTGTGTGTGTGTGTGTGTGTTTGTTATTGTGTACCACTCTGTGTGTGTGTGTGTGTGTGTGTGTGTGTGTGTGTGTGTTATTTTGTACTGCTATGTTTGTGTGTTATTTTGTACTGTTGTGTGTGTATGTTATTTTCTACCGCTCTCTCTGCTGCTGTGTGTGTGTGTATGTCCTGTTTGCAGTTTGTATCCAAGGAAAACACAAGAGTTGATCCGAGCAGCTGAAGGAGAGAGAGAGTGTGTGTGCGTGTGTGTGTGTGTGTGTGTGTGTGCATGTGACGTTAGTTGTGTGTGAGTGAGTGTGTGTGACGTTAGCTGTGAGTGTGAGTGTGTGTGTGTGGGAAAGTTTTGCGCATCTCAGTCAGTTTGTTCACCTCAGCTACTTTGACCCTTTCAGATGCAGCCCTAGACAGAGGCAGAAGGTCACTAAGAAAATATCCATGAGAGCACTCACACACACACACACACACACACACACACACACACACACACATATGCACATTCAGGAGATAGAAACACACACACACATCTATTCAGGAGATAGAAACACACACACTCACACACACACATCTATTCAGGAGATAGAACTGCACACACACTCGCACACATATTCATGACATAGAACCACACACACACACAAATAGATCTATCCATGAAACACACACACACCCAAGGCAACTAAGACTGTTGTATAAAAACACCTTGGGTCGGTTTATTGTGAAAGTAAAGAGGGATGGTGAGAGTGACACACACACACACACACACACACACACACAAACTGAGGCTCGAGTGTAAAAGCGCAAAAGTAAAGAGGGATGGTAAGAGTGACACACAAACACACACACACACACACACCCAAACTGAGGCTCGAGTGTCAAAGCGCAAAAGTAAAGAGGGATGGTAAGAGTGAAACACACACACACACACCAAACTGAGGCTCTAGTGTCAAAGCGCAAAAGTAAAGAGGGATGGTAAGAGTGAAACACACACACACACCCAAACTGAGGCTCGAGTGTAAAAGCGCAAAAGTAAAGAGAGATGGTGAGAGACACACACACACACACACACACACACACACACAAACTGAGGCTCGAGTGTAAAAGCGCAAAAGTAAAGAGGGATGGTGAGAGTGACACACACACACACACACACACACACACACACACACAAACTGAGGCTCGAGTGTAAAAGCGCAAAAGTAAAGAGGGATGGTGAGAGTGAAACACACACACACACACACACACACACAAACTGAGGCTCGAGTGTCAAAGCGCAAAAGTAAAGAGGGATGGTAAGAGTGACACACACACACACAAACACACACACACACACACCCAAACTGAGGCTCTAGTGTCAAAGCGCAAAAGTAAAGAGGGATGGTGAGAGTGAAACACACACACACACACACACACACACACAAACTGAGACTCTAGTGTCAATGCGCAAAAGTAAAGAGGGATGGTGATAGTGAAAACACACACACACACACACACACAAACTGAGGCTGGAGTGTCAAAGCGCAAAAGTAAAGAGGGGATGGTGAGAGTGAAACACACACACACACACACAAACTGAGGCTCGAGTGTAAAAGCGCAAAAGTAAAGAGGGATGGTGAGAGTGAAACACACACACACACACACACACACAAACTGAGGCTCGAGTGTCAAAGCGCAAAAGTAAAGAGGGATGGTGAGAGTGAAACACACACACACACACACACACAAACTGAGGCTCGAGTGTCAAAGCGCAAAAGTAAAGAGGGATGGTGAGAGTGAAACACACACACACACACACACACACACACACAAACTGAGGCTCGAGTGTAAAAGCGCAAAAGTAAAGAGGGATGGTGAGAGTGACACACACACACACACACACACACACACACACAAACTGAGGCTCGAGTGTAAAAGCGCAAAAGTAAAGAGGGATGGTGAGAGTGAAACACACACACACACACACACACACACACACACACGCTAAAGTGAAGATGGTGAGAGTGACACGCCATCAGTGACAGGTGCATTCTGGGAAGACTAAGACCTCCAGACAGGACAGGGTGAGGTCATCGCTCTGGAATTAGCAGGGACAGCAAACACACACACACACACTCTCACACACACACACACACTTACACATACACACAGCACACTCACACACACACAGGCAGACAGACATTCACAGAGACACTCACACACCCATTCACAGAGACACTCACACATACACACACACACTCACAGGGACAGTAACCTCTGGAAGCTCCCCAGTAACCACCCAGCCTGCAGAGAGTCTGGCAGGAGAAATATTTAGGCTTCAGAAAGTGTGTGTGTGTGTGCGAGGGATTCACTCTTGCGTGCACTGCTGCGTGAGGTGTCGGTCCCTGCTAGAGTGTGTTTGTGTGTGTGTGTATGTGTGTGTGAGAGAGAGAGGGCTTCACTCTTCTTCCTTCTCCTTTGTGAAGAAATGGCTTAACACACACGCCCGTCTGATAGCAGCATACACACTGCACACACACACACACTGCACACACACACACGGCTCGCCAGCTGTGCAACGGGGCCATGAGTTCAGACGTAAACAGCCAGCGCTGTTTGTTCCTGTTGGGTTGAGCTCGTATACACAAGGACACATGACAAATAAAGCGCGCACACACACACACACACACACACACACACACACACACACCCAGTGAAGACTTCCCAAAGGCCGGGATAAAGCCTGTGTATTACCAGAAGGATGTGTGGGAATAATGCTCTCACTGAGTGTGTGTGTGTGTGTATGTGTATAATGCTCTCATTGGCAAGGATTTTGGCTGCCAGACTTATGCAATTTCTCTGCATCTGCGAGGCTCAAAGCGCATCGCTGGTGAAAGTGCTACATTGTTGCCAGATTTCTCTGCATCTGCAAGGCTGAAAGCGTGTCGCTTGTGAAATTGCTACACTGTTAAGCCGGTCGCACACCGGTTCCGACAGCATTGGATGTCAATGGTCGGCTCCGACAAAATAGACTTGATTCGTAATTCACAATCGACAGCAGAAGCGTTCGGCGCTGGTGTGCGGGGACACAATGGAATAGAATGTTGGAAGCAGAGTGCTCAGCACTGTGTTGGAACTGGTGAGCAGTGGCCTTTACATCTGCGTGGCTCACAGCGCATCGCTGGTGAAAGTCCTACACTGTTGCCCGATTTCTCTACATCTGCGAGTCTGAAAGTGTTTCGCTGGTGAAAGTGTTAAACTGTTACATTTACGAGGCTGAAAGTGCATCGCTGGTGAAAATGCTAAACTGTTGCATTTACGAGGCTGAAAGTGTATCGCTGGTGAAAGTGTTAAACTGTTACATTTACGAGGCTGAAAGTGTATCGCTGGTGAAAATGCTAAACTGTTAGTAGATTGCCAGTATTGGTATTCCATAGTGCTACTCTAGAATGCAGCTCTAGAATGGCTTCTGTCCAATAGCGTTGTGAGGGGTGAAATTACACACCAACACTGATTTTCATGCACAGATAATTGAATGTCTGAGCCCATAAATTCTATGAGACAGCACAACACACACACACACACACACACACACACCGTAATGTGAATGAGATAGCACACAAACACACTCCATGGTAATGTAAATGCACACAAACGCATACCATGGTGATGTGTTTGAGATAGCATAAAACACACACACACACACACACACACACACACACACCACCATGGTAATGTGTTTTAGATAGCATAACACACACACACACACACACACCTTGGTAATATGAATGTGCACTATATGACTATGTGTGTGTGTCACCAGTACTGTACAGGATGTGCCTATCATAGGTGTGGGAGGTGGTGAGTGTGTGTAAAAATAAGTAGCACACACACACACACACACACACACACAGCATGGTAATGTCCAGCAGTAATGCCTCATCTGTATTGTACAGTCTGTGCTATCAAAGGTTCAGCAGGTGTTTACAGCGTGTAAAAATAAGTAGCACACACACACACACACACACACACACACACACAAAATACCCCCCAAAGGGCCGAGGCACAGACGGGTCGTTCCTGTTTATGGATGTTTAGCAGGCAGAGAGTTTGGGGAACGTTTGCGGCATAAACACCAGAAACCAGAAACGAAAACTCCTGTGTTTGTTTAAACACGTTTGTGTTCTGGTCTGGTTGTGCCGCGCTCCCTGGCATGGTCATTGGAATGAGGGGCATCGGGGGACTCTACACACACACACACACACACACACACACACAGACACACACATGGTCATTGGAATGGGGGGCATCGGGGACTCTACACACACACACACACAC
>JAODXP020002955.1:52500-62500 GCA_027497455.2 Sardinella longiceps
CTCACCTAAAACATGAGGTGTTACTAACTCACTTAAAACATGAAGTGTTACTCTAACTCACCTAAAACATGAAGTGTTACTAACTCACTTAAAACATGAAGTGTTACTCTAACTCACCTAAAACATTACAGTGTTACTCTAACTCACCTAAAACATGAAGTGTTACTAACTCACTTAAAACATGAAGTGTTACTAACTCACTTAAAACATGAAGTGTTACTCTAACTAGGGATGGGAATTTTGGGTAAAAACACTATTCGAAAATCGATGACAAGTATTCGAATATTATTCGAAAATCGACCCCCCCCCCCCCCCCCCCCCACGCACACACACGATATAATAGAGAAAAAGAAGAGCCATCGTAAACATTCAAAGTATCTACTTTATCAAACACGTTGCGTACATAAGCGCTTACAAAAAGGTTTTTAGCCTTATGAGCATAGTAAGCCTACTTTTTAATTAGACTTTGACTTTCTATACAACATATTTCTATCTTAAATCAAAGTTCAGAAAATAAACGGCTTCCTTCTTTGCGCAACTGAAACGGCCTGAATGAACTGCCTGGACGGCTACAATATTTACCAGTAGCCTAATAGGCTGGAATTATAATGACAACATTGAACAGCAAATTTTTGTTTAAAAAAAAATAACATGTCCACATGCTCAGGATGGAGGCGGTTGCGCAGTCTATTGACAATTAATCCAGCTGCGGAGAATAGGCTACTCGCTCCGATGGCACTGACGTCGCAGGCACACTCAAGCAAGCTCTCGCTAACTTTGCCAAACGGGGGTATTTCTGTTCCTTGGCCGCCTGTTATTGTATAGGACTGCTACTACCGCTGTAGGCTACAGGTAGGTTTATTGTTAGCGGCACCTTCAGGCTAAATTGCGCGTTGCATGAAACATTGGTTAGGAAACGTCTTTTTCAAAACGGTTTTTGTTATTTTTATGATGATATGGCTGAAACAGTATTCGATTTAACTAGTCGATATTCGAACGTACTGTCGATTTTCGAATATTCGAAAATCATGTCCCAACCCTAACTCTAACTCACTTAAAACATGAAGTGTTACTAACTCACTTAAAACATGAAGTGTTACTAACTCACCTAAAACATTACAGTGTTACTCTAACTCACTTAAAACATGAAGTGTTACTCTAACTCACCTAAAACATGAAGTGTTACTAACTCACTTAAAACATGAAGTGTTACTAACTCACCTAAAACATGAAGTATTACTCTAACTCACCTAAAACATTACAGTGTTACTCTAACTCACCTAAAACATGAAGTGTTACTCTAACTCACTTAAAACATGAAGTGTTACTCTAACTCACTTAAAACATTACAGTGTTACTCTAACTCACTTAAAACATTACAGTGTTACTCTAACTCACCTAAAACATGAAGTGTTACTCTAACTCACCTAAAACATGAAGTGTTACTAACTCACTTAAAACATTACAGTGTTACTCTAACTCACCTAAAACATGAAGTGTTACTAACTCACTTAAAACATTACAGTGTTACTCTAACTCACCTAAAACATTACAGTGTTACTCTAACTCACCTAAAACATGAAGTGTTACTCTAACTCACCTAAAACATTACAGTATTACTCTAACTCACCTAAAACATGAAGTGTTACTAACTCACTTAAAACATGAAGTGTTACTAACTCACTTAAAACATGAAGTGTTACTCTAACTCACCTAAAACATGAAGTGTTACTAACTCACTTAAAACATGAAGTGTTACTCTAACTCACCTAAAACATGAAGTGTTACTAACTCACTTAAAACATGAAGTGTTACTAACTCACTTAAAACATGAAGTGTTACTCTAACTCACCTAAAACATGAAGTGTTACTAACTCACTTAAAACATGAAGTGTTACTAACTCACTTAAAACATTACAGTGTTACTCTAACTCACCTAAAACATGAAGTGTTACTCTAACTCACTTAAAACATGAAGTGTTACTCTAACTCACTTAAAACATGAAGTGTTACTCTAACTCACTTAAAACATGAAGTGTTACTAACTCACTTAAAACATGAAGTATTACTCTAACTCACCTAAAACATTACAGTGTTACTCTAACTCACCTAAAACATGAAGTGTTACTCTAACTCACTTAAAACATGAAGTGTTACTCTAACTCACTTAAAACATTACAGTGTTACTCTAACTCACCTAAAACATGAAGTGTTACTCTAACTCACCTAAAACATTACAGTATTACTCTAACTCACCTAAAACATTAAGTGTTACTCTAACTCACCTAAAACATTACAGTGTTACTCTAACTCACTTAAAACATGAAGTGTTACTCTAACTCACTTAAAACATTACAGTAAAAAAGAGTTACTCACTTATAACATTATTGATAAGAGTAAAATTGGTAACAGAATACCGGTTAATGACTTTATCACTTCCATAGAAACCGCATGCAAATACACACACACACACACAGACCAATATTTGCAATTTGACAGTCATCAGCCGCTCCAACACAAACTCGGTGGGGTGCGCACCCTCACGCACCGGGCCACTACTCTCACCTCCGGCCCGGCGGAACGTGAAACTGAAATGACTCACCTTAAAACAGTTCTCCAGTCCTCTGGGTACCCAGAATTCCACCACACCCCCGTCATACCAGACAGACCCGGTCCAGGGGACATGTCACACTGCCTTATGTAGGAGGCGTCACAGAGGCTCTGAGCCCAAAAATGCGTAAGCTTGGCATCACCACGCACGCCACTCCTTTTGACACCATCCGCAAAAGACACAGATCCCCTAAAGATGTTGACCCCATCTCTGATAGGTGTGGGGTTGTATATCATCTAAAATGTGACGACTTTGAACATCACTACATTGGCGAGACGGAACGTCCTTTCAAGAAGAGGCTGGCTGAACATCAGTGTGACACCTCCCTTGTAGGCCACCATCTGAGACACACAGGACACAACCTTGCTAAAATCAAAATCTTGGACAGAGAGCTGCTGGTTCCAACGAGGAGTGAAGGAGGCTATTCACATCAGGTCACACACCCCCTCTTTGAACCGTGACCAAGGACGCCATTACCTCCCAAGGATCTACAACAGGCTTCTGTCACATGATTAAAAACACCTGTGGTCATGTGACACTTTTCTCCAGCAGTGAACAAGAGCTGCAGTGGCAGCACGAAAGCTTTGACTTGGCCTTTTTAACTTTGGAGTGAGAACTGTTAATAAAACTTTTTATGGTATGAACAGTAAAAAGAGTCTTGTGTTACTCACTTATAACATTATTGCTAACAGTAAAAAGGGTCTTGTGTTACTCACTGAGGTATTGAATTGTGGATTCTTCATTAGATCAGTGTTTAGAGTGGATCAGTGTTAGAGTGGATCAGTGTTTGAGTGGATCAGTGTTAGAGTGGATCAGTGTTAGAGTGGATCAGTGTTAGAGTGGATCAGTGTTTGAGTGGATCAGTGTTAGAGTGGATCTGTGTTTAGAGTGGATCAGTGTGGATCAGTGTTTGAGTGGATCAGTGTTTAGAGTGGATCAGTGTGGATCTGTGTTAGAGTGGATCAGTGTTTAGAGTGGATCAGTGTGGATCTGTGTTAGAGTGGATCTGTGTTAGAGTGGATCAGTGTTTGAGTGGATCAGTGTTAGAGTGGATCAGTGTTAGAGTGGATTAGTGTTAGAGTGGATTTGTGTTTAGAGTGGATCTGTGTTTAGAGTGGATCAGCGTTAGAGTGGATCAGTGTTAGAGTGGATCTGTGTTAGAGTGGATCTGTGTTTAGAGTGGATCAGTGTTTGAGTGGATCAGTGTTAGAGTGGATCAGTGTTTGAGTGGATCAGTGTGGATCAGTGTTAGAGTGGATCAGTGTTAGAGTGGATCTGTGTTTAGAGTGGATCAGTGTTAGAGTGGATCTGTGTTAGAGTGGATCTGTGTTAGAGTGGATCAGCGTTAGAGTGGATCAGTGTTTGAGTGGATCAGCGTTAGAGTGGATCAGTGTTAGAGTGGATCAGTGTTAGAGTGGATCAGTGTTTGAGTGGATCAGTGTTTGAGTGGATCAGCGTTTAGAGTGGATCTGTGTTAGAGTGGATCTGTGTTAGAGTGGATCTGTGTTTAGAGTGGATCAGTGTTAGAGTGGATCAGTGTTTAGAGTGGATCTGTGTTAGAGTGGATCAGTGTTTGAGTGGATCTGTGTTTAGAGTGGATCTGTGTTTGAGTGGATCTGTGTTTAGAGTGGATCAGTGTTAGAGTGGATCTGTGTGGATCAGTGTTAGAGTGGATCAGTGTTTAGAGTGGATCAGTGTTTAGAGTGGATCTGTGTTTAGAGTGTATCAGTGTTTGAGTGGATCAGTGTTTGAGTGGATCAGTGTGGATCAGTGTTTGAGCGGATCAGTGTTTGAGTGGATGTGTGTTTAGAGTGGATCTGTGTTTGAGTGGATCTTTGTTTAGAGTGGATCAGTGTTAGAGTGGATCTGTGTGGATCAGTGTTAGAGTGGATCAGTGTTTAGAGTGGATCAGTGTTTAGAGTGGATCTGTGTTTAGAGTGGATCAGTGTTTGAGTGGATCAGTGTTTGAGTGGATCAGTGTGGATCAGTGTTTGAGCGGATCAGTGTTTGAGTGGATGTGTGTTTAGAGTGGATCTGTGTTAGAGTGGATCAGTGTTTAGAGTGGATCAGTGTTTGAGTATACATACACACTAGGCCATGTCTAGATTTAAACTATGTGTACACACATACAACTAGGAGCACACAGAGAGTGCAAACCTCCGCCACGGCCATCGTGATCCGGATCACCACTAAAATGTAATCACTTATTCCTTGTGCCATTTCCAACAGCTCCACAAAATGTAATCAAAATCTGTTCATAACTTTGACTTATCCTGCTGACAAACAGACAAACCAACATGACCGGAGGTAATAAACACACACACACACTAAGGCACGTCTAGATTTCTAGGCTAAACTATGTGTGTGCACGCAAATAATACACACAGACATACACACTAGGGCACATCTAGGCTAAACTATGTGTACACACAAACAGTACACACACACACACACTAGGGCACGTCTAGATTTAAACTATTTGTACACACACACAAACAATACACACACACACACACACACACACACACACACACACACACTAGGGCACTAGGTCTAGATTTCTAGGCTAAACTATTTGCTATTTGCGTCTCTCCTAGGCTGAGAGAGAGTCTGACCCTAATGACCTTCAGCAGGATGCACTAAAGTTGAAAAGTTTAAAACTGATTAGTCCCTTCGGCCTCATAGTGCCAACCCCACCACACACACACATACACACACACACACACACACACACACACACACACACACACACACACACACACACACACACACAGTACACACACACACATACAGTACACACATACAGTACACATACACACACACACACACAGTACACACACACACACACACATTCCCACACTGCCTGCACTCCCATGTTGTTCTGACTGCTCTTCAATATTTAAACACACCACACACACACACAAACGTGCGCACACACACACACACACACACACACACAGTACACACACACACACACACACCATCGCCGCTGCCCCTGGCCCTCCAATACCACACCGCAGTGGGAGAGCAAACAGCAGAGGAGGAAATAGAGAGAATAAGAGAGGGAGGGGGGAATGGAGAGAATAAGAGAGGGAGGGGGGAATGGAGAGACCAAGAGAAAGGAAAAGTGGAAGAGAGAACGGGGGGGCTGTGTGTGTGTGTGTGTGTGTGTGTGTGTGTGTGTGTGTGTGTGTGTGTGTGTGTGTGAAAGAGAGAGAGAGAGAGAGAGAGAGAGAGAGAAAAAAAAATTGGATAGTGGAAGAGAGGGAGGGAGAGAACGAGAGACTGTGTGTGTGAGAGAGAAATAGAGTGTGTGTGTGTGTGTGTGAGAGAGAGAGAGAGAGAGATAGAGATAGAGAGAGAGATAGAGAGAGAGAGAGTGAGAGAGAGAGAGAGAGATATCAGGACAGAACTAGAAAGAATGGAAGAGAATGAGTGAGAGGAAGAGTAGAGAGAGAGAGTGAGTGACCAGAGGAAGAGTAGAGAGAGAGAGAGGGATTGAGAGGAGAAGAGAGGAAGGGTAGAACAGAGAGAGGAAACAGGAGAGAGGAGGGAAAGGTCAGAGGTCGCCATAAGAAACAGGAAGCTCACCTGCGGCCACAGGAAATAGAGGGACAGAAACATCAGAACTTTCCCCTCGGAGAGGGAGAGGAGGGGAGAGAGGGATAGAGAGGAGGGGAGAGAGAGAGAAAAGATGAGAGGAAAAAGAGGACAAAATAAAGAGGAGAGGATAGAAAGAGGAGAGAGGGGTAGAGAGGAGATGAGAAGATAGAGAGAGGAGGGGAGAGAGGGGTAGAGAGAGGAAAAAGAGGACAAGATAAAGAAAAGTGGAGAGGATAGAGGGACAGTTAAAATGAGTAGAGGAGAGGAGAGAGAGAGATTTAGACATGGCCACACCATCAACAACACACAAACACACACACATTTGGTAATCTACACACATAGCATGATGGAAGGGGCGGTAGTGGACACACACACATAAACCCTCACACATATACATTCACACACAAACCCTAAACACATTTTTCACTAGAATAGACAGCCTTTCTCTCAAAGGGTCTTCCTTGTGTGTGTGTGTGTGTGTGTGTGTGTGTGTGTGAGTGAGTGAGTGATGTGTGTGTGTGTGTGAGTGAGTGAGTGTGTGTGTGTGTGTGTGTTTGTGTGTGTGAGTGTGTGCGTGCGTGCGTGAGTGTGTGTGTGTGTGTGTGTGTGTGTTATGATTACATGTGGATGAGGAGCCTAAGTGAGTCACCTGCTGTAACATTAGAATGATTTACAGAATCAGTTTCTATAAAGCGTCTCATTATTGGATATTTAAATACACACACACACACACACACACAGGTGTAGTGATATATTGCTGTAATATAATGTTATTTGAGGATAGTGGTGTTATGGATTAATATGACTAATCTCTCAGGAAAATCTCATTACTGAGCACACACACCAACTTCTCCATTTCATAGGAGAAACCAATAGAACA
The DNA here is from genome assembly GCA_027497455.2 of Sardinella longiceps. Lineage (NCBI taxonomy): Eukaryota > Metazoa > Chordata > Actinopteri > Clupeiformes > Clupeidae > Sardinella > Sardinella longiceps. Next base: position 59,595 of record JAODXP020002955.1, read on the forward strand.
GTGTGTGTGTGTGTGTGCGCGCGCGTGTGTGTGTGTGTGTGTCTGTCTCTCTTCACAACTTGTGGTTTTGTTTGTGTTGTTTGTTCTGTCTCTCTAAACATTCTTCTCCAAATTGATTTTTGCAATCTCTCCCTGGTGACGTGTGTGTGTGTGTGTGTGTGTGTGTGTGTGTGTGTGTGTGTGTGTGTTTTATTGTTGGTCTCGTCTAAAGCAGAGAGCCGGTAGCTTCTCAGGAACTGCCATTATCTGGAGGCCAATGCATCACACCAGTCATGTAATCCAATACAATGCACACACACACACACACACACACACACACACACACCCACACCCTTACAGTACTTACACACACACACACACACACACACACACCCTTACAGTACTTACACACACACACACACACAGAGAGAGAGAGAGAGAGAGAGAGCTCTGGGGATGAAGTCACAGCTGCACACACACACACACACACACACACACACACACACACACACACACACACCCTTACAGTACTTACACACACACACACACACACAGAGAGAGAGGGAGCTCTGGGGATGAAGTTACAGCTGGCTCTTGTCTGTAATAATGAAAACCAGCAGCGGTGGCATCGTTCACTTAGGGATTGCCTGTCAAGCACTCACCACTGTCTGAGAGTACACACACACACACACACACACACACACACACACACACACACACACACACACACACACACACACACACACACACACACACACACACACACACAGGTCCATCTCTCCCTGTCTTACACACACACACACACACACACACACACACACACACACACAGTTCCATCTCTTTCACACACACACACACTTCCATCTCTTTCACACACACACACACACACACACAAACAACAGTGGTGGCGGTTGCTGGTTGTTGAGATAGGGGAAGCTGAGATTTGGCGATCAGTCATGTGATCAATGTAACCAATGAAAATGTGTTTAACACAGAAGCAGGAAGTACAGCTGTGCTGTGCTGATGAGGATGAGAGCAAATGGATCCTGAGTGCAGAAACATGGATTCCATGTTGTTCAGGTGAAGCTTAAATGGATCCCAGGTTCATTTAGTGCTCAACTCATCAGAAACTGTTTTGGGACACGTCCAGGTTTACTCCCCAAATTAATATGAGTAGACCTAGAGACCCTTTACAAACTATCCAAATTAATATGAGTAGGCCTAAAGGCCCTTTACAAACTCTGTGGACACATCCAGGTTTACTCCCCAAATGAATATGAGTACCCCTAAAGACCCTTTACAAACTCTCCAAATGAATATGAGTAGGCCTAAAGACCCTTTACAAACTCTCCAAATGAATATGTTTGCATAAAACTTTGTAAAAAAAAAACTGGACAAAAACTCAGTGCTTTCCACACGTTAGAGTATGTTGCTCCCCCAATGCTGGCTCCTGACCCTTGGCCTCGTTTGGCCTTCACCACAGCACTCAGTGCTTATGCAGTTATGTTTCTTCCCCAATGCCTTCACCACAGCAGCAATATCAGCTTTCAAACCTGCGCTCCAACTCCTGCAGCAGCTCTGTGATTTTATTTCTGTATTCATCCAAATAAGGCTGTTTGGGTGCATTGTTGTGAGAAGTGGGAAATGAGAGAGAGGTGTCACCGCTGGAGAGCTGCTTTAACTTGAAGCTTGATATGTTGCCGTAAAAATGCGTGACCACTCTTTGGCGACCCTGCAACATTTTGTTAAGATTACTCAGATGCTGTGAAATATCAACAATGAACGCCAGATCCCTCGCCCATTCCAGACATTGCAATTCTCCTACTGACCTGCCCTTTTTCTCCATGAATTGCCCACGTCATTCAAAGAAGCGCTTGAGTACGGCACCTCGGCTTAACCACCGCACTTCAGTGTGGTATGGTAAGACAGCCGTAATGTCACAACAGTCAAACTGACGGCGATTCAGACCTCGCGCTCGGATGAAATTTACGCCCCCAGTGGCAGAAATGCGCATTCCGGTTATTTCTTTTAAAAAATCATAGCTCGGCACAGGAATGGGCTAGAAACTTGCATTTTTTTTTTTTTTACACGTTCATAATTTTTTTTTTCTCTACACTTGTGCCGGATTAAACCCTCTGCCGGGCCGGATTAAACCCTCTGCCGGGCCGGATACGGCCCACGGGTCGCACGCTTGACACCCCTGGGTTAACAGAGCAAGACTGATGAAAGTGATGAAAGATAGTAGATACAGGAAGAGGCAAAAAGCCAGAAACACACACACACACACACACACACACACACACACACACACACACACACACACACACACATACTGCACAAAATATGACACACACACACACTCCCTCAGACCATATAGACAGCGAGTGGAATGAAAGAATTTAGAACAACACAGATCAAATGCAGTTTACATTGAGTAAATGGAACTTACAATCTTACAGTACTTTTCTGTACTTTCGATTCGAATGTCATGACTCAATGTAAAGGACTCGTTTACATTGCGTTCCCTCTATGTTGTTCCAAATTCTTTCACTCTACTCGCAATATAGTGCCGTCAGGCCTCAATGGTGTTTTTTGCCCCCAATGTCACCTTCCAGGCAGCACAGCCTAAAAGACACTACCTTAACCCTTACCCTAAACCTAACCCCTCAACCCCTCAACCCTCACCCTAACCCCTCAACCCTTACCCTAAACCTAACCCCTAACCCCTCAACCCTCACCCTAACCCTTAACTGGGGGCAGTAGGGCCCTGAGGGCAGCGCTGCCTGGAAGGCACTGTTGAAGGTCAAAAATACCAAAGACTGCAGTCAGCAGGTTTGTGCAACAGGGCTACGCTTGAAGTTACACCAAACTTTGCTTTAAAAAGTGTGTCACCTCTGACTGTGTATGGCAGCACTGATGCTCATGTT
>JAODXP020002955.1:70000-75000 GCA_027497455.2 Sardinella longiceps
TATATATAGAGAGAGAGCGCACAAGTACATTGAGGCAGAGAGAGAGAGAGAGAGAGAGAGAGAGCACAGGTACATTCAGAGAGGGAGAAGGAGAGAGAGAGAGAGAGAGAGCACAAGGACATTCAGAGAGGGAGAAGGAGAGAGAGAGAGAGAGCACAAGTACATAAAATTATTTTAACTTTCAGCGATGCGAGTAAGCGAGTAACCAATGAGAATGGAAAATTCCATTGATTGACAGTTAACTGAAGCAGCGAGTTACATGGGAAACTTACATTTGTAGACAAAATATCTCTTGTTTTTGCAAACTGTGGTTCATAATATATGTGAAACAAATTAAATGAGTGAACTGTAAGCAATGTAAACGTAACGGTATGCACAGGCGTGTGATTATAACTTTTAACATGCTCCTCTCGATACTTCAGCAGTGACCAATAAACAAATAGCTACCTTGGTAACGAGAGAGTGTTTCCCAGCGAGCTAGCTAGAAGCGATGAACTAGTAACGACGTATGTGTACGGCCCTTAAGAGCTAGAGGCAGAGACAGAGAGAGTTTAACACACACAAGGAAAACAGTGTGAGAGAACAGTCATTGGTCCAAAGATAGGTTCACACACACGTACTGTAGACACACACACAAACCCCCCCCAAAAACACACACGAATACGTTGCGTTTCTGCCATTGTAGCGTAGCTGACTTAAAGGTATAATCCAGCGTGAATCAACACCTAGCCCTGCTGTTTTATACTGCTAAGCGCTACTGAAAGTCACCTCAATGATCAAATTTTGTGCATCGTAGACCGAGTTTGCGAAACGGCAGTGAACACTAACTGAATGAGGCATGTCAAAAACAAAACCTAATCGATTTGCTATTGTTTTCAAATGCCCCATTCTGTTAACGTTAGCTGCCGTTGCGCTATCTCAGTCTGCCTTGCATGAAATCCAGTGATTGAGGTGGCTATCAATAGAGCTTGGCACTATGAAACAGTAGGACTACGTGTTGATTCACTCCGGCTTTTTCCTTTAACGAACGAGCTGACACATACCATGCATATAGGCTACATCATGCGCAAATGTTAGCGATTGGGGGAAATCAGATTCAATGGTTTCATAATTATACAGAGTTCACTCCTCCAGCTTGCAATCGTTTCTCAATAGCCCACATCCCAGAACCTTGTACGGAGAGAAGCTAGTGTGTGTGTGTGTGTGTGTGTATGTGTATGGCCGAGATCCCAGAACCTTCTACGAAGAGAAGCGTAGATCAAGGGGATGGTTATGGCCAGGCTAGTGTGTGTGTGTTTGTGTGTGTGTGTGTGTGTGTGTGTATAGCTGAGATCCCCGAACCTTGCACAAAGTGACACGCAGACCAAGGGGATGTTCCTGGCCAGGCTAGTGTGTGTGTGTTTGTGTGTGTGTGTGCGTGCTAACACAGCTGCAAGGTTAAAGGTTAAAACTAAAGGTCAAAGGTAAACTAAATGATGTTGCTGGGAACAAGGTGCAACGCCGAGTGGCCATATAGTACGGCGCCATCTTGGTGCACGTCACTGAGTTACAGTAAGCGACTGGCTTTGCCGTGGAGGATCACTAACAATGTTGCATGCAGTAAACTCTCTAATTTAACTCGAGAGAGAGAGTGTGTGTGTGTGTGTGTGTGTGTGTGTGTGTGTGTGTGTGTGTGTGTGTGTGTGTGTGTGTGTGTCTAATTTAGCCCTTGAGCCCTTTAGTGATGTCGTTCTTACCTACTCCATAACCAGTGCTTGAGGGGCTGTAATCTAAAGCATTAGCCAATGACGTTCAATTTCACTTTCAGGCAAACAGGGAGGTAACTGACTTTTACACACACACACACACACACACACACACACACACACACAGTCACCTCCTCCAGGCCTTTCAAATGCTGGCTAAGGCCTGCGCAATCGCGCGCACACACACACACACACACACACACACACACACACATTCATCACACATACACACACACAAACACACAAACACATACACACACACACACACACACACACACACATAAGAAGTCTGCTTCCAGGAGAAACACAGGTCCTGCCAGTACCATCGGCCTCTCTACTTCCTGCTGCAACACAAGCAAACACACTTTGATCAAAATATAGCATTGTGTGTGTGTGTGTGTGTGTGTGTGTGTGTGTGTGTGTGTGTGTGTGTGTGTGTGTGTGTGTGTGTGTAGCATCATCCGCCTGCACAGAGAGAGTGTGTGTGTGGATGTGTGTGTGTGTGTGTGTGTGTAGCATCATCCGTCTACACAGAGAGAGTATGTGTGTGTGTGTGTGTGTGTGTGTGTGTGTGTGTGTGTGTGTGTGTATGTGTGTGTGGCCATCTAGGTGGCCACCTGTCCTCATTTCCTTCTTGAATTTCCTTTGGGATAAATAGTCTTATCTTATTAGTTCATCTATCATCAGTCTCCATGATCACCTGTCCCATTTACACACACACACACACACACACACACACACACACACACACACACACACACACACACACACACACACACACACACACACACACACACACACACACACACACACACACACACACACACACAGTCCTCTCCTCCAGGCCTTTCATGTCACACACGTTAAAGTGCTCAATGGTGTTTTTGCCCCCAATGTCACCTTCTAGGCAGCACAACCTAAAAGGCACTACCTTAAAGGAATATTCCACCTCTTTATGAAAATTGGTTATTCATCCTCTTAACTGGAGTTACATGTGTGGGTAAAAGCATTTTGGTCTCAGTGCATGTGCTTTCCTATTCTGGCAACCCCAATTTTACCTTTAGCTTAGCATAGGCAGTGGAAAGTAAAGTAGCCAAAGAGTTGCTATCTGGCAACTTTACATTCCAGCACCTATGTTAAGATACGGCTAAAATAAAGCTAAGATTGGGGCTGCTGGACAGGGAAAATGCATATACACGGAGACAAAAATGCTTTCACCCACAACACCAGGTAAGAGAGTGAATAACCAATTTTCATAAAGAGGTGGAATATTCCTTTAACCCTTACCCTAAACCTAACCCCTCAACCCTCATCCTAACTCCTACATTGGGGGGAGTGGAGCTTTGAGAGCCGTGTTGTCTGGAAGGCAAGGTGGAGGGCAGGATAATCCCAAAGACGGTGTGTGCTACCCAGGCATGGACTGACCAAAGGGCAATACAGGGCAATACCCAGTGGGCAGATGCTGTTATAATTCAGTCATCATTTTCTCAAAGTATATTGGGCTAGTCCAATGAATCTCTAATGCTCATGCAATGTGTCCAACTTTCAGCCATGTGGCCTCTGGTTAGGGAAAAGGAGATGGCACCACCCGATAGTTCACACATGGCCATGGCTGCATTTTTCTTTCATTTCATCGTTGGCTGCATCATCTGAAAGTTTAAGGGATTTATTGAGATTTCTGTGACATAATAATGAACACATGGAATGAACAGGACCAGGTTAATACTTTAAGTTATATTTAAATGCCTTTGCTCATAATGGTGGGGGCTGGTGGCAGTAGTGGTTAAGTAACCTGACCAAAGTGGCCTGGAAATAGGAGGTTCAAATCTTGGCCAGTTAAAATATCACTAAAACCTCTACAACTGTGGCCCAAGAAGTAAGGCAAGCTCAAAGTTGTATTCCATGGACTTACAATGGAAACTTGATAGGAGGGGTGCTTCACCCTGATTATGGTAACACAGAGACAGATACTGACTGAAAAGAGAAACCAGATAAGAAATTCTTGGAGTAACACCAGATCACCATTGGGATTAGTTGGTCCAGTGGAAGAGAGCGGGGCTGCAAATCACGAGGTTGGAAGTTCACATCTCACTTTAGACATGCTGAAGTGGAGGGAAGAGGTTTTTTGTTTTGCTGGGACCAAGTAATGTGTCTCATTGATAACTTAGAAAGATCCATCCTATGACATGATAGAACAGGGTTGAACAAGTTAAGGCCGAACCTGTAAGTTGTACCACTAATGATACCTTAGTGATGTGTCCTAACCTAGAACAGAAAAGGCCCTAACCTCTGAGATCTGGGAACACATCTCCTAGAACAGGGTTGACCAGTGTTGTAGCATCAAGACTTGATACAGCCAGTCTCCTCAACCAGACCTGATACAGCCAGCCTCCCCAACAAGACTTGATACAGCCAGCCTCCCCAACTAGACTTGGTATAGTCAATTTCCCCAACAACCAGGTGACTCAGTGGAAGAGTGCTGGTCTGCAGTGTGAGAGAGAGAGAGAGATTAGGTGAATCTGGGTAATTGTTGGGTATAGGTAGAAAGAGTTGAAAATTGAAACCATTTTGGTTTTCTCAGTGCCAATATGGCAGGCAACAAGTTGCACCACCTAAAAAACTTCATAATCCCCTGCATCTATCCTGTATTTCTTTGGGGGGCCAAGTAAGCCCCACCATTACTTTCTCTTTCAAGCTCCATCTTCTGCTCCTTTCCCCCTGGGATTCATCTTTGGCTCAGTCCATGGAGGTCCTCCACAGGTCCTTTGTCATCAGTCAGAGCTGGGATTGAACCAGCAACCTTGGGGATGGGGATCTCTGATGCTACTGCTGCACCACTGGCTCCTCCAGGGTGGTGGAATGTTCCCTGTTCAGACAACTACTCGGGTGCCAGTATAGTATAGCGCTTAAACAATGTCTTCAGTCCACATTTATGCTTTCATCCAAAGCAACTGACATTGTGCTAAGTATAAATTACATGAGGACCAGTCACCCACAAGAATAACAGTGGCAAGTGGGGATTTGAACCCATACTTTTCAGGGTATTCACATGGTAGCCATGTTCCTTAACCACTAAACCATCTCAGGACCCACTTGGCTTGAACAGAAACTGTGTAATGTCTTCTGCACTGATTAGCCTACTGAAGGTCCTAGAGTCAGTGGCAATTATCACCCAGTGGAATGGAATACTGTTTTATGATGGCTGTCAGGGTGTCTGTTTATTCAGTTTGTCAGGTAAAAAAGTTTCACCAGCGT
>JAODXP020002955.1:85000-95000 GCA_027497455.2 Sardinella longiceps
TTTCAATAGTATAATGACAGTTCCAACATTTCAAATGAGGCATTGAAAACTTTCTCTGGCATGAGGGTGTCAAAATTATTCTCCCCAGCAAAATTTTTACGATGTTGCTATACTTGTGGTCCTTATCATACCGGCATTCTCCTTTAAGTTAAATATTTTTCACTGAACAATTTCCTGAGACTTTCGGCATGGACAAATAAGTGGGATTTCAATTAAGTTTAGGTGATGTCACTGCGGAGGTCAAGCCACCAACATCATTTTGTATGTGGTGAATAGCATTTTGAACGTTCTAGCTCTATACTATTCTAGCTCTCTACAAAGTATGAATGGTAGCACATGAATTCGCAAAATGAATCATCCTAATGTATCATATTTATAATATTTAACACATTTTGCCATCAAAACTGAACAAGCACCGCTTGAATGGAAACATGGCAACTCAAAGCAAAAATCTGTGGCCATTGTGCAAGACAAGCACCTGGTATTAGCTCAGCAGTCCATGCAGGGTTATCATTCTTGAAGTTCACAACTGCAAAAGGTTGACGTAAGGTTCTCTCTCGCTGTGCGGTCTCCCAAAATCTTCATTGAGACTCAAATCAGTCTGTGAAGAGCAAAACCAATACAACCCATTACATACATTTTGTCAATGTTTGTTTCAGTAACATCAACATTATCACTACAAATGAATCAACAATACCTTTACTAATGGTAGTTTCTTTGCAATTAGCAACATTTTATTAATTGATGCTCAAAGGAAATATGCTTATTTTCTTTTTTAGTTAGGTGTAGCATACCTTCACTTATTTCAGATTCTGTAGAACCGAGGTCCTTGGCAATATTTTTCAGCAATCCCTCTGTGAGATAGAGAAAGCTTATGTCCGACAAGTAAAGAAAGAGAAAGAAAACAACAACATATCTACAGTAAGTTACAACCTGGAAGCCAGGACAAATTAAAATCGATATTCAAACTTGTCCAACATTTTGGATACAGGATATTCACCCTTATCCAACAATTTAGATTCAGGTAGGCTTTGAAGTTGCAAAATAAAATCAGTTTACAGGCATGAAATCAGAAAGATTTCCTCACCTGAACTCTCAGCTTGGTAGGCTACTTGGCACTTGAATCAGAGACAAGCTTTACTCATCCATCTAAACATGGGAAAAAAGAATATTGCATAAACTTATCTGATAAGAGTCAAAGCAAATACATCTCAGCCCTATTTGTCCCAGTCTCAGTTGCAAAGTTCCCAGATTACAGACATCAATTCATCTGTTGGCCTTGTATTACACTTGTATTTGCAGAACTGTCCAAGTCAGCCCCATGTTAAGTTGAATGAGTCACCTACCTTAGCTTAGCTAGCCCCGACATCCACTTAACTTTTCAACTAGCCTAACTACATCTAAAGCTGATTAACATTAGCCAATTTCAGAGTTGAAGTCAACCAAACTTGTGTTCGGTAAGTTCACACGATCATGTGAACTTATGTCCTCTGATAGGCTATGTCAAATGCATGTTGACAAGGATGCATTGTTAGCCAAGCTAACATTTCTGAACATTAACTTTAGTTAGCTAATTAATCAACATTAGTCACTGAAGCAATGTATCTGCAGCATATCCAACTCTGTACAATTTTACAAAGGTTTAATCATTTTTACCTTGCATTTAAGTCCACAAATCTTGAAGTATCTTCCACAGACTGAACCACACTGGACGCATGAGGAATTAAAAAAGATGGCCGTCGAGTCCGTTGCTGCTACTGTTTGGCAGTGGGCGGAGATTTAAATTTCAAACCAAACATAACTATTTCTTTTACTCTGAACATGATTTAATCTTAAAGATTGTACATCCCCCAAGACTATTCAAGAATAGGATAGTTCTACATGATTTATACATGTTTAGAGAAGGAACATGAAATAATAATGTTTTATATACTAATTAAATACATAGAAAACCAACAACCCCTCTTTTCCCGTTTTTTCAGTGTATCCTTCTTCAGATACTGTGTGCTATAGTATATAACCATATGATTGATCTATCCTTCTTCAGATACTGTGTGCTATGTTATATAACCATATGATTGATCTATCCTTCTTCAGATACTGTGTGCTATGTTATATAACCATATGATTGATCTATCCTTATTCAGATACTGTGTGCTATGCTATATAACCATATGATTGATCTATCCTTACTCAGATACTGTGTGCTATGCTATATAACCATATGATTGATCTATCCTTACTCAGATACTGTGTGCTATGCTAACCATATGATTGATCTATCCTTATTCAGATACTGTGTGCTATGCTATATAACCATATGATTGATCTATCCTTATTCAGATACTGTGTGCTATAATATATAACCATATGATTGATCTATCCTTATTCAGATACTGTGTGCTATGCTATAGTATATAACCATATGATTGATCTATCCTTATTCAGATACTGTGTGCTATGCTATGTAACCATATGATTGATCTATCCTTCTTCAGATACTGTGTGCTATGCTATATAACCATATGATTGATCAATCCTTACTCAGATACTGTGTGCTATGCTAACCATATGATTGATCTATCCTTATTCAGATACTGTGTGCTATGCTATATAACCATATGATTGATCTATCCTTATTCAGATACTGTGTGCTATGCTATATAACCATATGATTGATCTATCCTTACTCAGATACTGTGTGCTATAGTATACAACCATATGATTGATCTATCCTTACTGAGATACTGTGTGCTATAGTATATAACCATATGATTGATCTATCCTTATTCAGATACTGTGTGCTATGCTATATAACCATATGATTGATCAATCCTTACTCAGATACTGTGTGCTATAGTATACAACCATATGATTGATCTATCCTTACTGAGATACTGTGTGCTATAGTATATAACCATATGATTGATCTATCCTTACTCAGATACTGTGTGCTATGCTATATAACCATATGATTGATCTATCCTTACTCAGATACTGTGTGCTATGCTATATAACCATATGATTGATCTATCCTTCTTCAGATACTGTGTGCTATGCTATATAACCATATGATTGATCAATCCTTATTCAGATACTGTGTGCTATGCTATAGTATATAACCATATGATTGATCTATCCTTATTCAGATACTGTGTGCTATGCTATGTAACCATATGATTGATCAATCCTTACTCAGATACTGTGTGCTATAGTATGTAACCATATGATTGATCAATCCTTATTCAGATACTGTGTGCTATGCTATACAACCATATGATTGATCTATCCTTACTCAGATACTGTGTGCTATAGTATACAACCATATGATTGATCTATCCTTACTGAGATACTGTGTGCTATGCTATATAACCATATGATTGATCTATCCTTACTCAGATACTGTGTGCTATGCTCAGTGATGGGGACTTGGACTCTAGACTTGGACTTGGACTTGACTTAAGTCGCTCATTCTAGAGACTTCAGACTTGACTTGGACTTGCCCTCAATGACTTGAGACTTGACTCGGACTTGAGCCTTGTGACCAGGGTTCGAGTTATGATTCCATCTTCGTGGGAGCCCAGGAATTAATTGCGGGGGGGGGGGGGGGGGGTGTATGGGATGTTTTTGTTTTTTTGTTTTTGTTTTTCATTCGTTCTCCAGTCTGCGCAACGGCGCAGGAGTTCAGTAAAGGCTTTGCGGACTTTTGAATGTAATGGGAAGCAAGCACTGACCTTACAATGTGAGAAGTTGACAATGTCTCTCTCTATCTCTCTCTCCCGGACCTCTGGCTGAATGTTATGCACAACGGTGAACTGGCACTTATTAATTTCGGTGAATATGGTACTTAATCCTCAATATGGTACGAAATCCTCAATAAAGTTTACATCATGCGCAGCATGATCGGAATAGCCTGGTTAAAGCAATATCTAGGAGAGAGGTTGACCTAGGGAGAGCCGCGCATTATCTTACTATCTGGAGCTACAGTAGGTCTATGTTTGGCTTTATTGAAGTAGGCTAAAAACCGAAACGAGCAAGCGGCCAAATTTTCAATGGCATTGTATCCGGCGGGTGGTATAGGCATGGAAACGGAATAATGCAGACGTCTTTCTTTTATTTTATATTAGGCCACCGGCGGGGTGCATAACATAACAAATTAACAAACACACTAAACAAACAAAAAGGGGCAAGGCCCACAAACTAGGCAATATAACATACCATCATTAGATCCTCTCGCGTCAGAGGCGAACCCCGACTGTTACGCACAGTAACTACTATCGGTCACAACCAAATCATGGTTTACAATCAATTAAGACATTGACTTATGTTTACAACCTATACATTGCAACTGCGCAAGCATACAGTAGGCCTACTCCTTTATCATCAGAGAACATAATAACAGCATGCCAATGAGGCAATAACACAAAAAGAAAAGATGATCAAAAACACCCCTGTAACAGCGGGAGCGTGCTCACAGCTCCATAAAAAGGTTCCACCTCCCATACCTCGGTTTGATCCCCGCTTATGATAACTTTATTAGTCAGTAAAAATTGTATTGTCAGAGCCCCCACAGATGTTTGAGTTTGCTGCTTTCATGGGAGCCAGACCTCTCTCTATGGGAGCTCAGCTCCCACTGGCTCCCACCTAACTCGAACCCTGCTTGTGACTCGTGAACAATGTTCATGTCACAGAAGTGTTCATTTCATTATTTCGGTTTTTCTGATGTTTTGTTATGGGAAAGCATAGGCACAATTTCCTCTTAGGTGCAATGTAACTCATGCATACAACTGCATTCTAAATTTTCTAAGGTCTAACATTACAGCTGATTTGTCAATAGCCGATTGTGTGCATAATTTTGTCCACCCTCACCCTGTCAAATGGATTTTTTTCCTCCAAGATTCAAAAAGGCTCGACTTGGGGAGAAAAGGAGTAAAGAGTCCAAGCAGGAAATCTATTATTATATTTTGGTTCAATCTCAAGTAGTCATGGCTCATAGCCATATGGTAATATGGGGAAAAAAAAAAATTCTGTGAAAGCGGCGTGCTTCTGAAAAATCTTGTGACATAAGATTTTGGTCATACCGCCCAGCTCTACTGCAGTAATAGATGATACTCATCATCTCTGACAGTATTTGATGAGAAAACAATAATTTCAGTCATTTGAGACTTGAGACTTGACATGGACTTGGGAGGCTCGAGACTCGACTTGAGACTTGACTTGGCATTGCCCCTCAGGACTTGAGACTTGACTTGGACTCTGAGTACAAAGACTTGAGACTTGACTTGGACTTGGAAAAAAAGACTTATGAACATCACTGGCTATGCTATATAACCATATGATTGATCTACCGGTGTGCGGTGGCCTTAACAGTCTTCCACATGGTCTCTGCTCCAGCTCCAGCAGCATGGCCTCACAGCAGCAGTATCAAAGTGAAGTGGAGGCTACTGTACTGTATGTCCCATTAGAACCTGGACATCAAGGGTGAATAGCAGCCATGCTGTGATCTGTGCCCTTCTGAGTGTGTACTGTATGTGTTCTAACACATAGTTAGAACAACAGAACCCAATTTCCCAGATGAATATCAGTGTTCTACTTCAATGGGTCATTAGTATCCGTCTACTCATCACGCATGCACAAAAAATGATTTCAAACATGTCTGTTCGTAGCCTCTGTGAGCTTTTAAATAAAACCTATTAATTTAAAAAGCCTTTAAATCTACCAGGTAAACTACAGGACAGTATTTGTGCTGAATGCAGGACTTGCCTTCTGGATGGACGATGGACAATGTGTGCTTCATATGGCTATTAGTTTAAAATAATAAGGACACTTAAATGAGACATAGAATTGAAAACCACTTTTACATTGGCTTTGATCAATTAAGAGAGGTTGTGCATGGAGACAGAGCTCTCATGAACATGAGGCATGGTTCTGCTATTGAATTTTATTTCTGGTTACAATCAAACTGATAGTGAAAAAGAGCATCAAAGATGGGCTCTATTCAATTGTAATGTAATGTAGCCTTGATGTACAACATCCACATGTATTTCAGTGATTCTTGAGATTAGGGACAAAACATGTCCTCCATATAAAAATGTCAATAACTGCCCAAAATTAAGGAGTTAAAAAATCAACAGAGCATCACAAGGTTAGTGTTGAGGTTCTGTGTATACTCATGACATTAATTTTATGAATTTCAAACTCATTTGATATTTATCTGGTAAAATAGTGGCACTGCGCCTGAAAATCCATGTTATTTATCCTGTCCTCATCAAGAGGTCTCAGTGTAAAACACTGGAAAAAGTGTTTTCAAATGCAATAGATGTAGGAAATATTCATACCAAATGAATTGTATGCTTTCATAAAATACCACAAATGACATTAAGAGAGCATTCAATTTTATTTTCAACTAAAATGTGCTTATCAAAGTGGTGTCCTCACTTTGAGTCAACTCCGTCAGTATTTTTTAAAAATCCTGAATAAATCAGGCAAATTATGTTAAACTGTTTACCACAGGCCCTCTTATGCACTTCCTATTTTTGGTGGATGCAAAAGTAGCACAGGTGAAATTTTAAAAGTTTGTTTGCTATAATATTTTGAACACACAATGGGGATCTAATTGCCGTCACACCTTTAATTTGTCAACACCGTCAGTTGGCTATAATAACCTTAATTATAAAATATGAAAGAAATATTGCCAGTTTTATTTAGGTTGCAGAGTCAGTTGTCTACTGGGGAAAAGCCAGGTGTCTTCAATTTACAAGTTTTGAACAGCAAGAAAAAAAGTAGCAATTTTGTCAACTCCGTCAGATTGTGCTAGCTGACGGAGTTGACGTTTATGCTAATTGAGTTAAAATGTTCCCCTAAAAACTATTTTTGCAAATAATAACCATAATGGACAACATCAACTTCACAATGAAGCATTTCCAATGCTTAATTTTTCTAATTTACAGTTTTTTTGTCAACTCCGTCATGTTCGTCAACTCCGAAAAAAATGCTTTTCCAGCTTTTTTTTAGAAAACAATGTTACTTTTTAAAAACATTATTGTTCTAATATATTAAACACCAACTGAACAACATGTATCAATGTCTCATTTGCATTGAAACTACAAATATGTATGTTTATTTCTAATTTGGAATGTACAAAATGGAAATTTTGGTTTTCCAAAGTCCTGAAAAATGATAATATAAAAGTATAAAATGCATTTAACTGCTTTAGTCTGTTAAAACCCTCCAGTAATTACATCCCTAATAACTTAGTATGGTAGTTGGATTGATCAAATTAAAATAAAATGACTTTTTAGATGTCTGACGGAGTTGACACATATCGTATTATAACATCAACAAAAGCTGTTTTTTTACAAAAAAATCTAACATTGTAAACCTGTTCCTTCACATGGTTGGTTGGCTAAGACCTGTGTTTATATATGTGTCTAGTCAAAATGTATGAATTATTAATTTTTTTTTGGAAGATTTAAAAAGTAGTTTTGTCCCTTATCTCAAGAATCCCTGATTTACTCTCAACCTCTGAGGGGGGGGGGTCCAACTTTTGGCAAAAAGATCCACTGCATGATTTAAAAACAAACAAACAAAAAAAGCACAAGCATTTCAGGCACACAAGTTCTGCACCCTCCCCCTTGTTTCAAAACTACAACGACATGCCTTTTTGTTGAGCTCAGTTTATGCCCGTCAGCTCTTTTAAAAATGGCATATTAATGAAGAAACCACTGTGTCATTATGTTATTTCCGTGAATACTGTCATACCTAAACAGAGTTCTCGAAAACTGAACAAGAGCTTGACAAGGCTACTTGACAAGGCTTGTCACACATCAGAACACCTGAAAAGCTGTCTGTGAAGCGGTTGCACACACAATAAACTTTTGCATAGAGGCATTGCTTAAGTGACTTCACAAGAAGAATAGAATAGCCTACGCCTTGTTAAAGTTACTTTATAGAATAGCCTACGCCTTGTTAAAGTTACTTTATAGAATAGCCCAAGCCTTGTTAAAGTTACTTTATAGAATAGCCCAAGCCTTGTTAAAGTTACTTTATAGAATAGCCCAAGCCTTGTTAAAGTTACTTTATAGAATAGCCTAAGCCTTGTTAAAGTTACTTTATAGAATAGCCCAAGCCTTGTTAAAGTTACTTTATAGAATAGCCTAAGCCTTGTTAAAGTTACTTTATAGAATAGCCTAAGCATTGTTTAAGTTTCTCTATAGAATACCCTAAGCATTATTAAAGTTACTTTATAGAATAGCCTAAGCATTGTTAAAGTTACTTTAAAGTTACTTTATAGAATAGCCTAAGCATTGTTAAAGTTACTTTACAGAATAGCCTAAGCATTGTTTAAGTTTCTCTATAGAATACCCTAAGCATTATTAAAGTTACTTTATAGAATAGCCTAAGCATTGTTAAAGTTACTTTAAAGTTACTTTATAGATGATTTCGACTTCACGTAACAATCAGGCAACGGCCGGACACGCCCACTTTCAGGGGTAAACCTGACTGGATTGATTACGTTATTCTCAATGCAAAACGGACTATACTTCAGCAGAGTCATGGCTTTATAAGTTTGGATGTGTCAGTTTACAGGAATAAAACCCACAAGATCGTTTTATGTAAGTGTTTTCTTTCTGTCAGATGATTTTAAACTACACCTTAATGTTTAAATTGCGCATATTTTTCCGTTACCCAAAGTAAGCACAGAACTTCTTCTCAGCTTAGAGCTGTTGTCTATGGACGTTAGCGGCTATATAGCAAGCTAACCGTCAAAACGGCACTTCTGTAGGCTTCTGAACACATCTAAATGTATTAACATGGCAATATTCACACTCTAGTATGCTCATACGATCTTGCTGTCAACAAGTAAGACCAGTCAGTAAGCTATGTTACTCTAATATAATCAATTTGGCTATTAGCAAGCTAACCGGAGCTACCACTAACGTTAGCAAATACCTGAGTTAGCCAGCAACATCAGGACACTGCAGACGAATTTGGCTGCGAATAAATTTATTCTGACCACGAATCATTTGGGTGAAAGTAAGTCTTAAAAACCGTTATATTCATCATATTGTTTGATGGCCGGGTAAATTATAATAAGGTGTTAAGTGTACTTGCTACCCCTCATTTCCATTCATTTGAATGGTCTTCCGATCTTTCGTTTACCCCCCAAACTGGACGTCACACATGTCATAATGGCAAAATTCCCGGATGTTTGAAATCATCTATAGAATAGCCTAAGCATTGTTAAAGTTACTTTATAGAATAGCCTAAGCATTGTTTAAGTTTCTCTATAGACCCTTTTTGAAGCTACGTCACAATTCCATGAGTTGAGTTTTGGAGGCAGAAAGTCGTCTGTTCTGATAGACATGGCTGTAAATTTGACAACTTTCCCCCTCTTTGAAAATATAGCTTGTCATCATAATATAACTCAAGAATCTATTTCTTAACACAATATGATTCACAAAGAACAAAATATATGTCCACCAACATGATTGAACGAGCACCCAAAGTTCAGACACTGAAAGTAGCACAGGTGGCTATCTGCTTCTTTAGGCTGCTGGATAACGTAGTGATGCCTACTGCCACCGGAGCGACCTCTCTCGATTTAAACCACTTGTCAAAGCAAACAAACTTATCGACAGTCTCCACAAATTTAACTGAACACAGGGATTTTGTATCACTTTAACACTACCCCTAAAAGCAAAACTTTACCACCGAATAACCCGCTAGCTTGTTAGCTGAAGGTAGATCGCCTACCTTGTTAAGTGACGTTACTAACGTTAGTCGTTTTCCCATAGGATTAAGCGCATTTCTCTTGAAGTGCACCTTAACTCATACAATTTGTAAACACTGTAAGGCATACAGGATCGCTACTGTAGTTGGATATTATTTAGTATACATCTGATAGATTACGCCAAAATTATAAAATGTAGGATTAGCTGTTGAGAAAGCATTAAAAGACAGTGCTGAAAACGGTCACTTTTGTATTGGTTCTGATAGC
>JAODXP020002956.1:0-10282 GCA_027497455.2 Sardinella longiceps
GCCAAAGGGGGCCCTAAGCAGAATTTCATTTGGGGCCCCCTCACCGCCACCTCAGCCTTTTTGGTGTTGGGGGGGGGGGGGGGGGTTGGCAATGTTGACCCTGCCTCTAACTCACTCTCAAGAGATATTGAGATGGATTCACTATTGCTTGTTCTCCCTATCAACAACAACATATTGCTTGTTTCATTAATTGTTTAAATTCACCCAGTGTTCTTGTCATCATCTGAATTTTACACCATTTTTTGAAAATACTGAAAAATATTAGACAACAAAAGTTTAGGATGCTATGGTTTTATACAACACTCACAATACATTTTATGTGAACATTATTGCTGATATCACAGACATTGGTAGGCTACTCTATGCAATAAGCTTATGATAACAGAAATAGCCCTGATTCACTCACTATGTTTGCTATTTCAAGCATCAATAATAGGCCTAACCTATATCATCAGAGAAGAGTGATTCTTGCCATTCTTGACAATAAAGAGCTAGGTTTGAATTAAATGATTAGATAGTCCTACATTAAGATAGCTTGATACATCTCCTAAGACTAACTAGGATTTTGCCTATAGAAGAACTTCCTCATGTCCAATGTCTGTGCAGGCAGCAAATATTCATCAACCAAAAAAAGGCTATCCTTAACCTAAGCCTATAGCCTACTTGAATGTTTAGTTGAACATTCATTTAATGTGGCCTTGAGTTAATTTTGAGGACATACAACAAAAGAATAAGGTTTCAGCCAAAGCTACGTTGTGAGGTGGCAATTAACAGAGCTGACGTTATATTACCTCCTCGGGAATCTGTTCCTTTCCTGCTCACAGGATTCATTTCACTTACTGACTTACTTTGTTCCAAATGCAAAACATGGAGTGTGGACTTTCAGCGGTATGCATTTTACCTACTTGATCACGTGGAATGGACTGACGATTGCATGCGGTGAGATGTTGGTGAACGCGGAGTCGATTTTCAGCGCTATGCGTAGCTACTCTATTCAAACAAGTAGAATGGATTCTTCCGCGGTGGATTAGAAACTGCGCTATGGCTGTGCTTTACCATTCCCAGGAGGCTTTGTTCTAATCATATTGCAGGTTGTTGTTATAGTTTTTCTGTGGTAAACATAAACGTTTTATGATGTCAGTATAACAAGAATGAAATAAAAATACTAATGCTACATCAACTTTGCTAGATTGTTGGGAGAAGTCAGAGGTGTGTAAGCCAAACCATGACTGAGATAAAGAGTGATAGTAAGTGATATAAATCGAATGGATTCCTAAATTGGCAAATGATGAAAGTAATGGGTAGGTATGACAAGCATGTTAAGATATTGTAACCCTTAAAAAAAAATAATATTACAAAACGTGATTTCTCGAGCGCTCGTGGGGGGCCCCCCGAGCTGTCGGGGCCCTAAGCGACGGCATAACTCGCGTATGCCTCGGGCCGGCCCTGTGCTCTAGTAAGTAAAAGGGAGTGCAATACAAAGAAGTTTCTATCCTGGGCTTAAGAATTTCTTTTGGAGTCTTCGGGGATAGATGAGCTTAGCTCTAATAGGCCATGGCCTCCTCCACTTGAATTCTTCTTCACAGGAAAAACAGCTGAGTATTTTTCCCAGAGTTACAACAATTTTCCTCTTAACGAGTATATTTATCTCTGAATCGAGTTCATAGAGTAAAATTTCGAGTAAGAGTAGGAGCAAATTTTCAGAGTAGGCCTAAGTGAGAGGCGGAGCTTCTTGCAAAGTTAAGTTTCGTTTTCCAGCCATATTGTATTTTCTACCACCGATGCTGCTGAAGTCACGGAACAGCTCTCTCCGGGGAGAAATTCGCTGGATTTGAAAGTGAGTGTGTTTATAATCTTTCATAATCTATATGCGTTAAAATGTAGGCTATTACAAATCCCCTTTCCATTTCCCATTAGGAATATTGGGGTGTTGTTTCTTTTAAAACATGAGACTGAACTGTAATGTTATTGAGCTGTCAGTTGTGTTGAACGTGAAACTGTTTAGTGTTTATGTCGTTTTGGAGTTAATTTGCCGGTACAACGTACAACAAACAAGTTATGCCTTTAATGGACCGTACAAATGCATCGCAACAAACCGTAGGCAATGCAGCCAGTGTTCGGCTAACATTGGTAGCTTTCCGTTGGCACAACATATTGCGCCTCCGAAACGATCTGCTCATCATTGTGACTAAATGTAGGCTAATTGTACGGTAGAGCTGTGGTTTAGTTGTGGAATTGGCACTGGATGTGAAATAACAACTGGCTGTGAGCTGGATACGGTTAGCGTTGCCGTGTTTGGAAACCACATGTATGTAACTCTTGTTAGAGTAAAAAGTGGTTCGTTGTGGTAAGGCTAAATGAGGAAAACCACAGTAGGCTAGTCTGGATGAAAATCGCATTAATGCAATTTATGCAGTCCGACCTAGTCTATCAAATTGTGGAATTAAGCCCTGGATGTGAAATAACTGGTTGTGAGCTCGAAAAGGTTAGTGTTGCCGTGTTTGGAGACCACATGTATGTAGCTCTCGTGAGAGTAAAGTGGTTTGTTGTGGTAATGAAAAATGGATGAAAAGTGGATGAAAAATCACTCCTGCAGTCCCATTTGATGTGACCGTCTGACCGATTATTCCAAAAGTTGTGCGAAGGCTGTCGCAGTTTTGCAGAAGGCACGAACTATTTTTCAATCCGTCGCTGCGTGGCCACTTCAGTCATGTACTTGACTCTGCTGAGTAGAGTGACGCACACGTGGTGCTGTCCCAAAAAAATCTCTGGTGCTGTTCAGCTTTGCTTTGCGGTCTGATCGACCGTACACTTGTGAGGTAGTCTGGCGATAGTTCATTTTGTTCAGAAGGATACTCAAAGCAGAAAGATTATAGCACATTGTTTTTTTTTTCCACCAACAGGATGGAAAACCCCACCGCTGTCAGAGTGAAATATAAAGATCAGAAGAAATATGTGTTTTCTCCAACAACATTCGAGTCATTTTTGGAATGTGGTAAGGGTTTAAAACCGAAATAAATACTTGTAATGTTTAAATCATGTGTAAACTTTGAATTTACAGGACTGTTGAGAAACATTAGGCCCTTCTGCCTAAATGACTAAATTACTGCCTTATTATAGGACTAAATGGCTATTACATTACTGCCTTTCATATCAGGGCCTGTTTTTTTTTTTTTTTTTTTGAGCACTTTAACTTGAAAACCTAAAGTATTGCAGCCTACCCCAAACACAATTCCGTTGCCTTTTTTGACAATGACAATAAAACGTTGAATCTTTCTCCTCTAAAGTTGCCAGGAAATTTGACCTTCCGACAATGGACATTAAAGTCTTTGATGAGTCAAGGACCGAGGTTGATCAGGAAGCTTTTGCATACTTGATGAAGCAGCCAGATGTTCATGTCCTGGAAATTGATATCCCAGAGACAACATCTGAAGGTAAATGCAACTTAGTTTTACACTTTACGCCAACACAATTGTCTGTACTTCCTGTTGATTCTTGCCCTCTAGCTGCAGTATTCAGCTGGTGTGTGAATGTGGGAAAGAGAGAGACAGAGAGTGTGTGTGTGCGTGTGTCTGCGTGTGTGTGCGTGTGTGTGCCTGCTGTGTATGTATGCACCTTCTCACATGAACCCCAGACAACAGGTGCTGTGCTGCAGCCTCCAGAGCTGGTGTGTAAATGTGGACAAGTGTATGTGTATTTTGAAAGCGCTTTGAGACAACTTTAGATGTATATATTGCGCTATATAAATACAGGTTGTATTGTATTGAAGGACAACTGTGTTTTTTTTTTTTTTTAATTGTGTGTCAAAGATTCTGTTAGCTCAGGCTCCCTTGCTGATGCTGAGGCTAGTTCTGGATCTGATGACACTGTGATACTGACCTCTAGCCCAAGACAATTAAAACAAGGAGAGGAACGTCGTCTTGCCCAAGTAAGATTAATCAATTTTGTTTTGCATGTAGGCCTACAGGTGTATTTTAAAGTCATTTGTCGGTTTCTCATATTTGTTTTATGTTTAACATCATTAATAGATGGTTGAAGACATCTTAAAAGGAAGCCCAGGAGGGGACAAGATCATGAATGAATATGCTCGGACAAAGTACCTGTCAGATAGCAGAAGGCGTGACCTGGTGAAGATATTGGTTGCTCATATGACAAATGAACATGGGTAGGTTTTCAAGAAATAATAATAATAATGTTGATGATGATTATGATGATTATCCGGGCCCTAAATTAACTTTTTTCAAAAGGTAAAATGTCTGGTAGCCGTTAATTGCACTAGCCAAGAACGTACACTCACTAATGGGTCAAAGTGACTTTAAGTTGGTCTGTTCTGTCAGCCAAACTGCCAAATTTCACCAGCATTTGGCTGTCTGGTAGGTATTAATTTAGAGCCCTGATGATTAGGACAGTACAGTAATGATAAATGGTTGGTTATGATGCTATGGCTCCTAATATGTATGTATCGTGTGTGTGTGTGTGTGTGTGTGTGTGTTTGTAGAACAAGCCCGCCTCGGCGTGTGAAGGAAGACTACGCACTGGGTATCATCTCCCTCTTCCCCTATTTGGCTGACCCAAGGAGCAAGCTTGGCTATGTAATTAGCTTTCCTCTGTAGTCTTTTTTTTTAGAATTTGGTTGTATAAACCCTGATTTAATGAAGTGTAAATATCAATGAATTTATAACTATTTTGCTCTTGTAAAACATACAGTAAGAACTCTTTGTCTATTTGTTATATTTGTCATAGGAACATTATTACAACGCAGAAGATGGAAGTGGCTATTTGGCTTGGAGAATTAAAACTCTGCAGAAAGAAGCATCAGAGGGACGAATTAAACGTCCACGACCTTCACAAGCAGGTGACTTATTTAAGTTATTGTTGAAACACATAATAGCACACAGTTTATGGTTATATTTGATTATCTCTCATAGCTAATATGGCCATCAAGTGCAGGGGCTTGTAGTTTAAATCAAACACCGTCTGTAGTTTTGAGAATACTTTGATGTCTGGGAAAATAATAAGTAAGTGCATTTTGTATGTATATTTTCTGTTATTTCAGGTGGGCCATCTGTTGACAGAGATCCTTGCAAGGAAGGCAATTGGTTGAGCGATGAACGCCAGTGTCAGGAAGCAATTGCTCTGATGAAGCACACAGCTGATGAATCGGTGGTGAAGGAAAAGATGAGGTTGACCCTAGTCTATCGCCAGAAGATTCTGCGTGACACTGACAAATCAACTGATATCCTATCCATTTTTCCAAGATTCATGGACATACCAGGCCTGGTTAGTCTTTAAGTATTCTTAAAAATGTGAATTCCAGAGTGATACTTCAGCTGCATTTTATACATCACTGATTTCTCCACTGTCTGTTTTGTAGATTGAGCAGGATTTTGCACTTCTCTTTGGTGACTCAACCTCTGCAAAGCTGATGGAGAAATGGTCTACCAACATAAAACCAAAAGTCATTGCACAGAGCCGTGGCCTGACACAGACTGCGGATCTCCAAGACCTCATCCAGAATGCTCTTGCTACTGAAGTTGAAGAAGGTAACAGTAATGACAGCAGAAAAATAATTGTCAAAAATATTACCAAACAAATAACCCAAGTCAATGTGTTGGTGGTGAATGGATAAAGTCCACCACTCCACACTATCCTTTTACTTTTATTCTTGTCCTCCTTAATGTGCATGTACACAAGAAATAATGACTTCCATCGCATATGTCTCGTAGGTCACTTTTGGTGTTTACACACAGTTACTGTTATTTCCTAATTGCATTTTAGACAACTGGGGTCTTCATTCGTTTTATATGTGCATGTTGTCTGTCTTGTGTAATCCAGGTTGGGACAGTGACATGTCGTCCATACTGTTGCTGGTCCACCTTCTACCACCCTCCAATCCAGGGCGCAAAAGGCCAGGAAAGATTTCCGCTCATCGAGCCTGTGATCATGTGGTGAAATTCATCAAGGTGAGGTTTCAGTCTAAAATAGTTTTGCCTTGGAGCCCTTGGAGGGTATTGAGAAGGAGACAGCTGGGGGAGGGGGAAATCTCAGTTGCAATTGGTATATTTTATTTGTTAATACTAAAGGGGGCATTGGCAGGCTTATGGTGTGGTCAAGGGGATGTGGCAGGCTTATGATAAGGTCAAGGGGGCATTTGTTCTAAAAAGGTTTAGAACCACTGGTCCTTAAAAGGTGAACTGTGTAAGATTGTGTGCGAGAGTTGGTATTGCAACTAAGCTGCTCATTGAAACTGTGCTGCTTAATGTGCAGCTAAAATGTCTGTTTCTAGAAATTCAAAATGGCAGACAGTTCATGCATGAAAAGTGATGGTGGTAAGTATACATGAAAAAGGTACCCTTTGTGAATGGGCAGCATGGACCTTGGAAATAGCCTACAAAAAAATGCACACTGCCCATTCGAAATAAAAGCTGATGGTTAGATTGAAACTGCTCCAAAATGTCTTGTTCTTCTTTTGACAAGACATAGATGAAAGAATAGCAAAACTGTATTAAAAAACAGACATGTGTCTTTAATATATACATGCAGTACAATTATATTTCTCAAAGCTGTTCTGAAGGTACCTTTTTGTCTTTACTTTGTGTGAAAAAGGATGAATGAATATAGTAATTCTAACTTGATTTGTATAATACCTTTTATTTTCCAACTTTCACCAAAGCCATAGTTATTTTGTCACATACAATGATGATAGCTAGTTTGTAATGTGTAAAACCTCTTTATATAGGTTTTCTCTTGACATTAGGTCTCTTGTGTGTTTCCTTTCACAGACTGGTGTCAGCATTCAGGGCCATTTGGAGGGCATTACACAGAGTGTCCAGCCATATCTACTTGCAGTTGGACCAAAGAAAAGTATGATCCAATCTTACTTCATTGTTGTTGACAAACAGGCCTTGCCATGCAAGTCCTCCAATTCACTGGCTGCATTCGATGAGCTTTTTAAAGCTCATTATGTTTTCGGTACCACTTACTGCCATGAGCTCACAAATGTGTTCACTTTCTTGCAAACAACCATCTATGACATAGATGTTGAAATTACCAAAGTCAATCCAAGAGTAGCTGAGCTTAGAGCACGAATGCTGCAGTAGACAGAATGATTTGTTTCATTTGTCAGAAGAGTCATGCTGATGCTAATAGCCTCATACGGCACTTCAAACTTGTTCATGGTCTTTGTTCGGGAAGTTTGGTGGTAAGGTGGCAGAAAAACTTGAACTACCAGTTAGGGCCAGGGTTCTGAAAGTTAAATGGGCCAAGGTCAATGGAAGAATGTTCAGACCAGAGTTGGCTGTTTGTGTGAGAACTGATAATGACATGCCGGTTTTCCATGTAATCAAGAATGTTCTCATCAAAGATGAGCAGGTTATCTTGATGACAGATGCTCTTAAAACACGTTGTTTAGATGAACATACCCATGCATACAAGGTTTCACATACCACTGGAGACCCTTTTGTGTTAGACATTAAGACTCTAATGTACAGGAATTTTGATGTACTGACATCATATGGTACTGATGACAATTTGTTTATTGTACCTCATTGTTTTATGTAATCCTGATTTCATCTCTCATTTCATCTCGCTCTCTCTCTCTCTCTCTCTCTCTCTCTCTCACTCACTCACTCACTCACTCACTCACTCACTCACTCACTCACTCACTCACTCACTCACTCACTCACTCACTCACTCACTCACTCACTCACTCACACACACACACACACACACACACACACACACACACACACACACCTCTCTCTCTCTCTCTCTCTCTCTCTCTCTCTCTCTCTCTCTCTCTCTCTCTCTCTCTCTCTCTCACGCACACGCACGCACGCACACACACACACACCTCTCTCTCTCTCTCTCTCTCTCTCTCTCTCTCTCACACGCACACACACACAGACACCTTCTCTCTCTCTCTCTCTCTATTTCAAATGTTTGTCTTTATTTTATGTAATTGCACTGTTTATCTTTTATTTATATATGTATATTTGTCCATTGTGAATGAACATTTTTTTCATTTATTTGTTTTTTATTATTATTGTTATTTATTTATTTTACTGTACTACTAT
This sequence comes from Sardinella longiceps, assembly GCA_027497455.2. Lineage (NCBI taxonomy): Eukaryota > Metazoa > Chordata > Actinopteri > Clupeiformes > Clupeidae > Sardinella > Sardinella longiceps. The sequence continues at coordinate 8,076 of JAODXP020002956.1, forward strand.
TTTACTACTATTGTATATTACTAATGTACTATTTTATTATTTTTTACAAGTTTTTTTTGGAATTTGTAATGATGTGAAACTGAAAATAAACTAAGACATGGGAGTACAATTTGTTGATTTTTATTGGTTTCTCTGGTGAGAGTTAGTTTTTAACTCTTTAATTGATCATAAACATCTCTTGATGTAGAGTAAAAAAAAAGTCAGAGTTAAATTAAACAACTCACAATAGAGTTAAAAAAATGTCAGAGTAAATTAAAACGACTCATAATAGAGTCACGTTAACTCTGAACTGAGTATATCGTATGAAGAGTAAATTTCAAAACACTCTAATTTGAGTCTAATCGCATCACGCAGAGTAAAATATTTACTCTAAATGGAGGAGAATTTACTCTAGAAAAAATACTCTTTCAAAAGAGTATTTTTTACTCTTTTTAGATAGGGACCAAATACTATCTGTGGCAGAGTAAAATTTTCTTCAATTTGAGTAAATTTTACTCAGGCAAATTTCCTGTGTTGGTCTCTTGCAGCAGATGACACGAATGGTGAAACGCAGGCAGAGTGGCTGCAACCTACTTTTTGCTTTGTGCTGATCAAGGAGTAAACCCAGACAAACAAGTGCCTTCCATGAAGGAGAGAAATGAGCAGGCATTAAACATTTACGCTTTTCTTCTCCCATAATCCTCCACGCCGATGAGTGGCCTGCCAATTTATTTTCTTTAAATCTCTTTGATAATCTTCAACCCTTTCATGTCAGCTGCTGCCATATTTCCCTTGTCTTTTTTACCCTCCATATCTGGATGGCCAGAGATTCCCATCCTTTGTTGCAGCTAATATCTAAAGGGAATGCAAGCGGGTGTTCCATGACAGGGCTTCTAGAAATATGAAAGGATATGGCCTGACTGATTTGGATTTTATTTTCAGCAGTGACAGTCTAATGTAGCTGAATATTTGAATGACTTGGATTTACCAGAAGGACATGGTGAATTATAGATCAATCAACTCTTGTTTGTCTTCTCAAGTGTGCTTTGATTACCAAAAGCTTCCATTGATCATGTTTGGGTTTTTATTTATTGTATTTTTATGATTGTATTTAACTACACATGCAGATCATATTAAGTCAAAAAACCTTTTATATCTACTGTATGTATTGTTATTCCCTTTACTCTTCTGCTTAAAAAAATCTCAGGAATCAGGATAACAGGTGTGTGATACTATACAGAGTGAGAAAAATCTAGGAATTGCATCATGCTTATGGAGACTGATCTTGTGTATGGCACATCTGTGCTAAGACTTTGGAGTCGTTAGGGTTGCATCTCTGCGTAGACTGACGATCATTTGATGAACTCTGCAAAACGAAAACACATATAACAAATGTAGAATTTAGATTTAAAACCAGGGCCATCCATTTTCAGACATGAGCAAAAAAGGTTATGCTTATGCATTTATAATAATTTTCTATCAAATCCAATCAAAAGTTTGGATGTTATGTTACATCACAAAAGATTACCTTTTGCACACCTCTTATGAACAGGTGTGAAGAAATGTAAGCTTGCTAGCTCTGTCCATTCCACAAGCAACTCATTACAACAATTTGGTGTTGTAGTTATAAATGCTGTAATAATAAGTTGTTTGCTTTATGGACAGTGTGCAAGAGCTTATATTTCTTACAATGTTATGTCAAAACGAAACAAAATAGGAGTTGAACTAATATTATAATAAAACTGCATTTTGGTAAATTCATCAGAACTGGATTTGCATCAGAATTCTTCAAAAATGTATTATTTTGTTTAGGATTTCCAAAGGTAGACTAAATTATTATGGGGGCTTTGTTGGTATGGTGAAATGCAAGCTCACACCTGGTATGGGAAAATGAATCTCTCACCGTGGCAATGAGATAGTCAATCTCATATGTGTCTCTGTAAGGGCTCAAGCTGTTCCACACAAAGGGATGATATGGCTTCCTGTGAAACACATTCACACTACTTGTTTTTGTACTTCATATCAGGGGGTGGCTTCAAATGGAGCACGGAAGGATTTAAAGGAACACAACAGGAACTATTTCAGGCATGCCTCGTGGCAGTTTGTCTATGAGTTTGCTCATATGCCTATCAGCTGTCTGGTTCTGGTTTCTGGAGGTGAGAGGGCTTTGCCACTAGCGGAGTTTACCATTTCTAAGCAACCCAGAGATACAAAGCATGCCGCTTTTT
>JAODXP020002958.1:2500-40000 GCA_027497455.2 Sardinella longiceps
ACACACACACACACACACACACACACAGAGAGAGAGAGATAAGGACACACATGCGCACACACACAAGCACACAAAAAAACACAAACATACAGATACAGACACACACACACACACACACACACACACACACACAGAAACACACAAACAAAAGCGTATATCACACTGGTGGTGGTGATGTTGGTAGCAGCTGTATGTGTGTGTCTGTGTGTGTGTGTGTGTATGAGCGAGAGAAGTGTGTGTATAAATGTGTGTGTGTGTGTGTGTGTGTGTGTGTGTGTGTGTATAGCATACCTGTGAGGTCATTGGTCTGATTGGTCACACAGTAGCAGTACCTCATGGGGAATTGGTTTGCAATATCCCTGAAATTAGAGACTTACGCACACACACACACACACACACACACACACACACACACACACACAGACGCAGACACACATACACACACACACACACACACACACACACACACACGTAGAAACACTCATATAGTGAGTGATGAGTGATATTTACTATTGTAGAGGACGAGAGAGATAGAGAGATAGAATAATATATGAGAGTGATATAATGATGGAGTGATATAGTTACTATTGTAGAGGAGGAGAGATAGACAGATAGAGTGATATAATGATGGAGTGATATTTACTATTGTAGAGGAGAGATAGACAGATAGAGTGATATAATGATGGAGTGATATAGTTACTAATGTAAAGGAGGAGTGTGATAGACAGATATAGTGACAGAGTGATATAATGATGGAGTGATATAGTTACTATTGTAGAGGAGGAGAGTGATAGACAGATAGAGTGATATAATGATGGAGTGATATAGTTACTATTGTAGAGGAGGAGTGATAGACAGATAGAATGATCGAGTGATATAATGATGGAGTGATATAGTTACTATTGTAGAGGAGATATAGTCAGATAGAATGATGGAGTGATATAATGATGGAGTGATATAGTTACTATTGTAGAGGAGGAGTGTGATAGACAGATAAGGTGATAGAGTGATATAATGATGGAGTGATATTTACTATTGTAGAGGAGGAGAGATAGACAGATAGAGTGATATAATGATGGAGTGATATAGTTACTATTGTAGAGGAGGAGTGTGAGTTTGTGTAAAGCCAGAGAACTGTGAGACGTCACACTCAACAACGAGAACAGATGCTGGGAACCTACAACAACACACACACACACACATGACACACACACACACACACACACACATGAATACACACACACACACGAACACACACACACACACACATGAACACACACACACACACACACACATGAACACACACACACACACACACACACACACACACACAAACACACACACACACATGAACACACACACACACACACACATGAACACACACACACACGAACACACACACACACACTGAAAACACACACACACACATGAACACACGAACACACACACATGAACACACACACACACACACATGAACACACACACACATGTGAGCAACACATACACCCCTCTCCCCCACACACACACAGAAGCAATTACACGCCAACAGTACACAAATGATACGTCACACACCAAATTCAATACATTAATTCCCTTATGAATGTCTCTCTCTCTCTCTGTATGCTGTGTGTGTGTGTGTGTGTGTGTGTGTGTGTGTTACCTGAGTGAATGTCTCTCTCTCTGTCTGTATGCTGTGTGTGTGTGTGTGTTACCTGAGTGAATGTCTCTCTCTCTCTCTGTATGCTGTGTGTGTGTGTGTGTGTGTGTGTGTGTGTGTTACCTGAGTGAATGTCTCTCTCTCTCTCTGTATGCTGTGTGTGTGTGTGTGTGTGTGTTACCTGAGTGAATGTCTCTCTCTCTCTCTGTATGCTGTGTCTGTGTGTGTGTTACCTGAGTGCGTTCTCTCTCTCTGTATGCTGTGTGTGTGTGTGTGTGTGTGTTACCTGAGTGAATGTCTCTCTCTCTCTCTCTCTCTGTATGCTGTGTGTGTGTGTGTGTGTGTGTGTGTGTGTATACCTGTGTGAGTTGATGAGTGAGCAGGGAAAAAAAATTAAAAACTATCTGTGTCAATGATCACAGAAGACAAGACGCATTAACTTGCGACTATGCAATGTTGCAAACACAATGTGTAGTGAACGTGGCGCGGTGCGATCACATAGGTTTTCCTCATTCAAGCTGCTTTCCCTTCTCTCGCTTCATTAAGTTACACCAAAGCCCGGCCTCACACCAAATCAAAAGCGATATCTCCTGGCCCCACGATGTTCACAAATACGCAGTCAGTCACTTTGGCACAAGCCCTGTTAGTTCTCACAGCATGCAGAAGCCGACAGCATTTTGGAGCTGGACAATAGATAGGCTAGCGCTAGCTGAAAAGCATGCAGAAGCCTACAGCATGTTTGAGTTGGACAATAGGTACAGTAGGCTAGCGCTAGCTGAAAAGCATGCAGAAGCCTACAGCATGTTTGAGTTGGACAATAGGTACAGTAGGCTAGCGCTAGCTGAAAAGCATGCAGAAGCCTACAGCATGTTTGAGTTGGACAATAGGAACAGTAGGCTAGCGCTAGCTGAAAAGCATGCAGAAGCCTACAGCATGTTTGAGTTGGACAATAGGTACAGTAGGCTAGCGCTAGCTGAAAAGCATGCAGAAGCCTACAGCATGTTTGAGTTGGACAATAGGTACAGTAGGCTAGCGCTAGCTGAAAAGCCTACAGCATGTTTGAGTTGGACAATAGGTACAGTAGGCTAGCGCTAGCTGAAAAGCATGCAGAAGCCTACAGCATGTTTGAGTTGGACAATAGGTACAGTAGGCTAGCGCTAGCTGAAAAGCATGCAGAAGCCTACAGCATGTTTGAGTTGGACAATAGGTACAGTAGGCTAGCGCTAGCTGAAAAGCTGAAGCAGGTGAAGTCATGTAATGTAATGTAATGTAATGTACAGTAATGTCTATAAAACTGAAGTCAACTCTGAACTCTGAGTGAAAAGGAAAATGATCACGGATTATTTCCAAGGGTAAGATTGGTCTGAACTGAGAGGGCTATAGTCAAAAGTAAATGAGACGACTAGCCTGTGTAATTCAGGACATTACAGGGGTGACAGACAGTGGGCCTATGTATCTTGGCAGGGTGCGATTTATACGAGGGAGGGGAGCGATTTCCCTACCTCTGGTTTTGGTAACCTATCTCTGCCCCTGCTTGAATCATTTTAACTACGGTGGGGAGATAATATTTATCAATTCGATCTTTCGCGATAGTAGGCTAAGCAATGCCATCAACGAACACCTAGTGCAGACTATTAAATCCAAAAAGTACTGTCCCTGAAATGTGTGCATGACATCTCCTACTTTGACTTTGCTGCACGTTTATTAGCAAGCGCTGTGTTTTTTTTTCACTGGAGAAACTAAAGCTAAAGACTAGAAGGCAAACGAAAAGAAACTTTGTGATGATATCACATTAGTTGGACAACTTCGCGAAAATGAACTGTTTGGCAGCAAGCCTCGGGGTGGGGAAACACGGAGAACCGGCGATTTTAGTCTCTAGGTACGTCACTCACTGCAGTGCCATTCCAGAATCATTCCCCCCTATTTTGTTTCTCACAAAGTCACATGCACTGATTATGTAAAAACATGCAAGAGAATTTGGCACCATTTGGCACCACTCCTAAATAAACTGAATCACTTCTAGATGTTGTTGCGGTGGCCGATGGCGGACGCCCGCAAGTGAAGTGTCTTGCGTGAGTGATAGGAGACGGAGAGAGAGAGAGAGCCTCTTGCTCTCGTCCCATCCCATGTAGTATTTAAGCAGGTGGACTAGGGCTGCAACTAACGACTATTTTGGTAGTCGACTAATCTTTAGATCAATGTTTCGATTAGTCACCGATTATCGATTATTCTTTTAGTTTTTAGTAGAGTTAAATATTGTTTTGATTTTATTCAAAATTACCCTAAAGAGTACTTAAATCAGGGGGAAAAGCCAAAAACAATTATTATTATTATTATTAATATTATTATTGTTATTATTATTATTATTATTATTATTATTATTATTATTATTATTATTATTATTATTGTTGTTGTTGTTCTAATATTATCATCATCATCTTTACAAATTGAGCATTGTGTTTATTTGCAACCACCATCACATACAGTGTTTCCAGTAGCCTGACTGTGAAAGCCTATATGTAGTAAAAATGGCTTGCCATAGGCACACACACGTCTTGTTTTGGGGAGCAAAAAACGGTAAAAAGATATTTTTCTCTTTCAAGGTTGTCAGTGTGTCCACACACGCTTCATCATGAAATAGGACTTATTCCTCATTCAACACGAGTTTTTGCATGCTTAAGATGTTACATTCTGGGATTTTGGAAGACTATAAGATTGTTTAGCTGTTCAGTCTTGTTTACTTTGAGTGGTAACGTTACTGTCAGAGCAAGTGAACTTGCGATCGCTAAGCTAGGCTACTTGCGCCTATCGTCTGCACCTTGGGAATCACAGTGTTAAGGTATGTTTTTACTTGTGGTTTAAAATTAAATAGCCTAGATAAAAAAAAACTTTAACAAGAAAACCCTTTCTAGCATATTAGCGAGCTAGGTGCTTTGCTCATGTTTAAAACTTTTAGCTTCATGTAGGCTACAGGCAGGCTTTGCTGTTCAGCAGAGTTGCAGAGACGCAATCTGCATTGCTTCTGATGCATAGGCTAATGCTGAAATTGTGCTTTCTGAAGCAGCAGCAAAATCCAAAAGTTTATTTTTGCCTGATAATAGATTTGAAATAATAGCGGTCTCAAGTTTACGAGCTATTTACGAGCAGTCTTGCTCAAATTGACCCAGGGCTTTTCTCATCATTCATGTTTATTGCAGGTATCTTAGTGGAAAGATGAGGTTACTGCCCCCAACACTTCCGGCAGGGAATTGCAGTGTTCTAAAGAGTCGAGTGAAATCTTTCAGGTCGTCTCTGCATTAGTGAAAATCAACTTTTAACATGCAAATTATATGTAGCCTCATAAATATGACGACTAGGCGACTACAAGATTTTGCGTCGACTACGTTTTATAGTCGACGTCGTCGACGTATTCGACTAATCGTTGCAGCCCTAAGGTGGACTACTCTCACCCTGAGGAAATGGCCTTATGGATGTGTTATTGACGTTTTGATAAATAATTTGACAATAAATATTTTACTAGGCTATTTGGTGACCATGCCAATGACGCTGAGGCCGGCATAGGCCGAAACGCGTCCGTCTTGGACATGTTGTCATTAAAAAGCAGTTAAGAGTTAAAGCTTGAGAGTGCGTTTACTTTCTTTATTATTCAGTATTCTTTTGTTTTACGTACCTAAACCCGTTCTCTATACCAATTGAGTTGAGCGCACCTTTCCCCCTCACCTGTGACCATGCCAATGGACAGTTCCAGAAAGTAGTAGTAGGATCCCTTTTCAAATTCTGTATTTTTTTGTTTTGTTTAGCATGATTAGGGCACCAAAAGCAGCCAAGGCCATAGATAGCAGCATCAGGCCTGCTTGCAGCCTAGCTCAGTCCAGCACAGTACCAGTGACCCAGCCCAGCCATGCCCACCCTAGCAGCAGCACAGACCAGCAGCAGCACAGACCAGCAGCAGTAGCACAGTACCAGTGACCCAGCCCAGCCATGCCCACCCTAGCAGCAGCAGCAGTAGCACAGTACCAGTGGCCCAGCCCAGCCCAGCCATGCCCACCTTAGCAGCAGCAGAGACCAGCAGCAGCAGAGACCAGCAGCAGCACAGACCAGCAGCAGTAGCACAGTACCAGTGGCCCAGCCCAGCCGTGCCCACCCTAGCAGCAGCAGCAGTAGCATTCGCACACCCTAGCAGCAGCAGCACAGACCAGCAGCAGCACAGACCAGCAGCAGTAGCACAGTACCAGTGGCCCAGCCCAGCCGTGCCCACCCTAGCAGCAGCAGAGACCAGCAGCAGTAGCACAGTACCAGTGGCCCAGCCCAGCCGTGCCCACCCTAGCAGCAGCAGAGACCAGCAGCAGTAGCACAGTACCAGTGGCCCAGCCCATCTGTGCCCACCCTAGCAGCAGCATCAGCAGCAGCAGCAGCAGCACAGACCAGCAGCAGTAGCACAGTACCAGTGGCCCAGCCCATCTGTGCCAACCCCTAGCAGCAGCATCAGCAGCAGCAGAGACCAGCAGCCCAGCTGTGCCAACCCTAGCAGCAGCCCAGCTGTGCCCACTCTAGCTGCAGCAGAGACCAGCAGCCCAGCTGTGCCCACCCCAACAGCAGCAGAGACCAGCAGCAGCAGCAGCCCAGTCATGGCCACTCTAGCAGCAGCAGAGACCAGCAGCAGGAGAGACCAGTCATGGCCACTCTAGCAGCAGCAGAAGAGACCAGTCATGGCCACTCTAGCAGCAGCAGCAGAGACCAGCAGCAGGAGAGACCAGTCATGGCCACTCTAGCAGCAGCAGAGACCAGCAGCAGGAGAGACCAGTCATGGCCACTCTAGCAGCAGCAGAGATCAGCAGCAGAAGAGACCAGTCATGGCCACTCTAGCAGCAGCAGCAGGAGCCCAGTCATGGCCACTCTAGCAGCTGCAGTCACAATGAAGCCCAAAGCGCACCACAGAAATAGAAGAAAATTTATCCGATTGTTGGAGTATTGTTGGAGTAGTGACAATATGAATACTTCCAAAAAGCAAACCCATTTCTCATTGTATCTAACAAGAGGTTAGGGTGTTCTGAATGCAAAAGCGCAACATCCATTGGTGTTTATAGACAAGGATGTCAAAGGTACACTTTTTCCAGTGAATGGCAACATTGTGGAATTTCCCCATATGGAAATACTAAAAAAATAAAGAATGACATCACTGCGGAAAAAAAGACATGAACACAATCTATCCCAAAGTCCCAGGCAGGCAGGCAGTTGAAATATTAGAGAAGAGGTCAGCAAAACAGCTCGACCCAAGTTGACTCGTGGGACAAGAGGAGGTGACAGCTTATGACATTGCAAAGCATACTAAACCCTTCAATGACCAACCACAACTTCTTGACTTGGAAAGAACAAATGGGGTCAATATTATCAGAGTACTGCACTCAAATGTCATATGTGCTGAAATCATCAAGTTCCTTTCAAAGGAAATGAGAGAGAGGTGCTCTAATGGATTCTTATTGATGTGGACAATCCATGAGGCACTTTATACTCACTTCTCTAAGGCCAGTCAAGATGCTGAACGAGGTGCAAATGGGAGATGTATGTTTCGGGGTCTTGCAAAAAAGCTCTCATCAGGTGAATTTCTAAAGAACATGGGCCTTATGTGCGTGTTGAATTTCTAAAGAACATGGGCCTTATGCTTGATGCTCTGGAGGAGCTGAAAGATCTGTCTGAAAGTTTGCAGTCAAGGGACATGACATTATCTCGAGCTGTCCACCTAATTGAGAGACAGATTGACATTTTTATAGCCAGGCAACACAACCCTGGACCAGCCTACAGACAGGCAGTTGAAGCAGTCGGGGCTAGAGTATGTTCTGGGGCAGTGGAGGTTGGGGTATTTTCTGGGGCAGTGGAGGCTGGGGTATTTTCTAGGGCAGTGGAGGTTGGGGTATTTTCTAGGGCAGTGGAGGTTGGGGTATTTTCTAGGGCAGTGGAGGTTGGGGTATTTTCTGGGGCAGTGGAGGTTGGGGTATTTTCTAGGGCAGTGGAGGTTGGGGTATTTTCTAGGGCAGTGGAGGTTGGGGTATTTTCTGGGGCAGTGGAGGTTGGGGTATTTTCTGGGGGAGTGGAAGCTGGGGTATTTTCTGGGGGAGTGGAAGCTGGGGTATTTTCTGGGGGAGTGGAAGCTGGGGTATTTTCTGGGGCAGTGGAGGTTGGGGTATTTTCTGGGGAGTGGAAGCTGGGGTATTTTCTGGGGCAGTGGAGGTTGGGGTATTTTCTGGGGCAGTGGAGGTTGGGGTATTTTCTAGGGTAACACTGCAAAAGGACCCAAAAGTAAAACTAGTGGATCCTGAAAGGTTTTATGAATCTCTTAACTGAGAGTGTCAGATCAAGGATGGTAAATGAAAGTGAGTCACTGTTTCAGAAAATTAACATCCTTGAGCCAAAAGGAGAGGATGAGGTGAGAGAGCTCTGTAGCTTATTTAAGCTCAGGATGAGGTGAGAGAGCTCTGTAGTTTATTTAAGCTCTGTAGCTTTTCTGGACTCTAACTGGGCTACAGAGATTTTAAAGAGCATGCAGAACCTGCTGTGATTGGTGGGCTGCTGTGATTGGTGGGCTGCTGAAGCTGCTGTGATTGGTGGGCTGCAGAAGCTGCTGTGATTGGTGGGCTGCAGAAGCTGCTGTGATTGGTGGGCTGCAGAAGCTGCTGTGATTGGTGGGCTGCAGAAGCTGCTGTGATTGGTGGGCTGCAGAAGCTGCTGTGATAGGTGGGCTGCAGAAGCTGCTGAAACTGGAGCAGCCAGTGAGATCGCTGGCAGTAAGCAGTGCTGATTGTGAACAGGGATTCAGTAAAATGAACCAAACAATAACTTACCTCGCTCCCGTCAGATGTAGCGCTAACGCGCGAACATCTGATGGTCACCGATAGACGAGTTATTTCAGGAGCCAGAAATCCTTGAATCTAACTGGACAAACGGCTTGTCCATCAATTTAATTGACGTACACTTCAGCCAATCACATTGAAACCAACCGATGACGCTGATTATGTTTGTTGGATTGGTTGGATTCAAAACAGTTGCTTCTTCGCTACGTCACACCCTCTACAGTAGCCAGCAGCCCTGATTGGTCCGGTTAGAGAATATTGGGCTTGAAATCGCTCTGAAGGGCTTCAACATCAGATCGATGCGCGGAAGTGCCTTACGAAAGTTACGTAGCGCATCATCTGACGTGAGTGAGGTAAAACAATAACACCCCTTATATTAGATCACAACTAGGAATCCCCAATGTGGCTGCACTGATGTTCATGTCTCTGGTTGGGTCATCCCTGAAACAGTGGAACCCACTGAAATATGTAAAAAAAAAGTCTCACTAGGTCGGCCGATCACACTGCCTGTCCAATAAGGAAAGACCTACCAGTCAAGTCAGAGTATGAATCAATATGGCAGCTATTTTAACAGAATTATTGACTGGTTCTTGTTATTGGCTCAATGACTTGATTCAAGTGTTCATAACAGTTGTCCACATAATGGCAGCAAATGTTTCCAGTTTGATCACATTCAAGATGAAAAATTTGTTGCCAGTTTGATCACATTCAAGATGAAAAATTTTATTTCTGATAGCAAACACTTTATTTCATACAAATTGATTCTTTGTCCTTTCTTGTTCTTTCTGCTGTAGACGTGTCATACAGTAGACAGTTGGTGTAGCCCAGTGGTTCCCCCGCCCCCGCCCCGCCCCCCTGGGGGGGCGCAGAGACTCTCCCAGGGGGGGGCGCTAGTAGGCAGTTGGTGTAGCCCAGTGGTTCTCAACCAGGGGGGGCGCCCCCGCCCCCCTGGGGGGGCGCAGAGACTCTCCCAGGGGGGGCGCTAGTAGGCAGTTGGTGTAGCCCAGTGGTTCTCAACCAGGGGCCCACCCCCGCCCCCTGGGGGCGCAGAGACTCTCCCAGGGGGCGCTAGTAGGCAGTTGGTGTAGCCCAGTGGTTCTCAACCAGGGGGGGCGCAGAGACTCTCCCAGGGGGGCGCTAGTAGGCTTCAGGACAAGGTGGGAAAAATCATCACAAAAAATAAATCCCCATGTTGGAAATGTAAGTGGTTGGTCTACTACAACACAGAAACAAATCAACCTCAAGTTTTGCGTAGGCTACTCGCCTACATCACTTTTCCACACGGAGTGTAGGCTGATTGAAGCCCATTCAAAAATACAAACTGCGTGATTTCTTAAATATCTTAGCCAAACAAGATCGGAAAACCGAGCATCACGTTCGTAAAGACAGCTAGCGTGGAAACATGTCATCAAATATGGGCTGAAATGTTAGGTAAAGAGAACAAAGTGTATGAACGCGGTCAACATTGTCAAGATGTGCCGAGAACATCCGCACGGACCACTGCCAAGGCAATGTGGTCACAGGCACAATATAAATTTCAGTGGTCTGCAGTTCATCAGGCGACTGATTTGTTTACTACCGGTAATATAAACACTAGCGCTAGTTACGGTAATAATTATTTTTCCAGTTCTGATAATGCCCAAGTAGGCCTATGATATTTACAAGAATTAAGAGAGGAGACGCACCAACTCTGTCACTCATTATCGCTCTCTCCCCCTGACAACACACACACACACACACACAAATACATGCGTGCGTTCACTCTCTGCCTCCCCTTCCTGCACGTACTGTTTTATTTATTTTATTTATTTATTTTATTTATTAACTGGATCCCCATTAGCTGGGGCAAAATGCCCCCGCTATTCTTCCTGGGGTCCAAGGACAAAAAACAAAACAAAAACACATTCAATGATTAAACACAAATACACATTCAATGATTAAACACAAATACAACTATATGTTTACAAAGTGTAAAACATCATAAGCTTGAACAATAAGTACATAATTGAATAAAAAGCAGATTTTCCTAAAAATAGTTCTTTCCTAAGTAATTCCTTACTTGTTTTTTAAAAATGTTCTTTGAATAGATTTTCATCATAAAAGGTGGTATACTATTCCATGTAGTTATAGCTCTATATCCAACTGTACGTTGTAAGGCATTAGTGTTGGCTCTTGGTACCACAAACCTCCCTTCCACTGCAGATCTTGTGTTATATATGTGATCAGTTTTACAGAACAAATTGAATTGTCTCAGAGGAGTTTTAGTTGTTAGAATTGACCATGTTGATACCAGTAATGACGCACATAATCTGTCTTCAACTGTTAACCAGTGAAGACGAGAGTGCATGTTACTTATATTCGTATGTAGTGGGCACTTGAGAAGTAACCTTGCTGCTCTGTTCTGCACCACTTGAAGCTTGGCTAGATGTTTTCTAGAGGCATTAGACCACACAATATTACAATACTCCATCTGACCCAGAACCAAAGCATTAACCACTGTCTTCATTGATTCCTGTGTGAGGAATGTTCTGCACCTTCTCACTAATGCAAGGGCACAACTCATTTTATTCACTATTTTCTCTATTTGTTTAGACCAAGATAGTCGACTGTCTAAAACTACACCTAATAGCTTTGCCTCCTGTACCTGTTCAATTGGTGTACTATTTATGTAGAGCTGAAGCTGAAGGTCATGTGCCAAGGCATTCTTGGAACCAAATAATATACTTTTAGTTTTAGAGATGTTAAGTACTAATTTATTTTCTATCACCCATGACTCAACTTCTTGTAGCACATTATTCAATGTCTCTGTCAGGTCTGCTAGTGTATTTGCGGATGTGTACACTGTTGTGTCATCTGCAAACATTGCTACCTTTGCATCCTTCACAACCAGGGGAAGATCATTCGTGAAAATAGAAAACATCAACGGCCCTAAGCAACTCCCTTGAGGCACCCCGCATTCTAGCTTTACACCCTCAGAAAAGCTACCATTAAAAAAAACCTTTTGTGACCTGTTTGTCAAATAGCTTTTTAACCAGTTGACTGCAGAAGGTTTAAAACCATATCTCTGTAGCTTTAAAAGTAGCAATTCATGATCAATTACATCAAAAGCCGCACTGAAATCTAATAATATGGCACCACAGATCTTTTTATTATCCATTTCCTGTAGCCAGTCATCAGTCATTTGGGTAAGAGCAGTACAGGTAGAATGTCTTTTCCTGTATGCATGTTGGAATTCTGTAATCAAATTGTTCGCTGTAAAGTAATGTTGTACTTGATTAAATATTACTTTCTCAAAAACTTTGCTGAGTGCTGGCAGCAAACTAATTGGTCTACTGTTTGATGCTGTAAAGGTTGCTTTCTTATCCTTAGGTAGTGGGATTATTTTTGCCTGCTTCCACTCCTGGGGAAATATACCATTCTTAAGGCTAGTGTTGAAAATGTGACATATGGGAGCAGAAATAAACCTTGCGGCCATTCTAAGCAGCTTCCCATCTATGAAATCATTGCCAGCCCGCCCGTCCTTACAGCATGATTGGATAACTTTACATACGGTGTCCTCCATGATTTCCGAAAACTCAAAGCTACAAGATCTATTTTTCATGAGATGCTTTATATTAAGAGTGGAACTGTCATTTCCCCCAGATACTAAGTTCCTTCTTAATGTACCCACTTTATTGATAAAATAATCATTTAGGTGATTAGCAATGTCTAATGATTTGGTGATAAAAGTCCCATCATGTTCAATAAATGTTGGTTGTGGGGATGCCTTTTTCCCTAATATATTATTTAATGTGTTCCATAGCTTTTTTCCATCATTGTTAACTTTACTTAGCTGTGATGCATAATATACTCTCTTTTTCTTAATGTTAAGTTTAGTGACAAAGTTTCTCAGTTTACAGTACTCCTTTCTGTCAGTATCACTCCTGTATGGCTAATTATTCTGTATCCTTACATGATTTAAGCTAGATAGGCCTACAATCCTTTTTTACTTTTTAAAAAATCTAAAAGTAAGGATAAATAGCTTTGATTAAGTTTTTGATTCATGTGATACAGCCTATGTAGGCCTATTTCATAAATAAGTTAACATTGTGCAAGCCTAATTGTTACAATGTTAGATGACATACATTTATTGAGTTTAGATGCCAGGAAGCCAAGGTTTTTGAGTATTGATCCAACATAAGTTTTGGAATAAAAGAGTTGGGGTAAAAGTAACCTTCTTTTTGGAATAGTAATTTAGGCTTTGCAATTGTATGTGGGTGGATGACAAATAAGCCTGAAAAAAGGATTTTTAAAAAACTTCAAATATCATCCCTAAAAAGTGTTTATATGTGTTGCTGTGAGTCTAAACTTAACCAATACGTAAATATTTTTTCATTTTTTTTAATTAAAATAAGTATTTTTATATGAATTTGTCAAGGTAGTGCCTAAAACTGTCATATGGTGTGACACTAAAAGAATTTGATATAAAATAATAATTAGTTTTTTTTTTCTTCTTTAATTTACGTCAATGTTCTTTTTAATCATGTTTGCTTTGATATGCAACATTTGCTTGTGAATATTTAGGATAAAAACTTAACATTTGACAAGTTATTATGTCAAGGAGGAGAATGGTCTGAAGTCTAACCAGATATTTTAGCGTATTTCTGACATTCTTCGTCAAAAGTTGCTCAAAATTCTTGAGATTCTTGCAGATATCATTTCCTTTCTACACTATAGATTTTGTCATGATTTGTCAGTTAGAAAGTCTTCTTTTATGACGTTTTCTATGATGATTTGATGTCACACCAAATGACATGGTGTCACACCATATGATGAAATGCACCAAATCACAATGTGTCGGCGCAAAAAAAGGGTTTTAGGAATTTAGGAATAATATCTATTTTTTAACTGCATATTACATGTGAAACATGGTGACATGGGGGGAAAAATGGGAAAGGGGAAATATAAATTGTACAGATCCTATTCTTATCACAGATTTAATATATTTTATATATGATTTTTAAATTGAACTCGTGTTTTTACATATATTTCAACATAAAAATACAATTTGGTCATAGAGTGTGACAGAAATGTCATATGGTGTGACTGAAAAAATAAGGCATGTACAATGGCACAATGTAATAACAATCACGCCATATGACATAGTGTCACTCCATATGACATTTTGACAGTTTATCTAATTTATTACACAACTAAATACAGCTAGATATTATTTAGCATGCAACTGACCACATGGCAGCAATGCTTTCTAAGAATTTATAAAGAAGATTTGTGAAAAATAACTATTTTTATTGCAAATGATGTCACACCATAAGACACCAATTTTTGGCCACTATTGATGATGTCGGATATGGAGCTTTTTATATAAAAATCTAAAAGGCAGACCTGACCTCCTGACCAAGCCAATCACTACTGACATGCTATTGTAACTTCCTGATTAAGCAGGGTCTGTGTCATGGCAGTGATATGCAAATTAATGCTCGTTGAAAATATAAAATATAGTGTCACACTATATGACATCCATTTGAAGGACAAAATATATTTGATTATAACTTAGTTGTACGTTATGCATGGGCATCGAAACTTTCTGTGGTTATAGAAAACATCCAATTATTTTATTTGCCTGGTAAAATTTTAAAGTATTTATACTTTATATGGATATACACTCTAATTAGGAAAATCACACGCATAGTGGACAGTCACACCATATGACTTTTGTCATGTTTGGATAATTGTTTTATGTCAAAATTTAAATACAACACCAAAAATTTTAGTATGCAGGAAGTTGATCCTATCAGACCAACAACATTTCCATATCATTTCTTAACAATTACCATTTTTTATACCTGTGTGACAAAAGGACAGTCTGAATTTTGCTATCCGTCATCCACAGATGTGGCTTTTCATGATGCATATCATAGGCTACTATTGATATTTTAAAATACAAAATACAGTTTTATCCAATTCTATCCACCTCTACTGCTATCCGAGGTTAGGGTTAGGGTTAGGGTTAGTAACCTAGGGTTAGGGTTAGGGTTAGTTAGTAACCCTAGTGTACCGGTAGAAGGGTTAGGGTTAGGGTTAGTAACCCTAGTGTACCGGTAGAAGGGTTAGGGTTAGGGTTAGTAACCCTAGTGGACCGGTAGAAGGGTTGGGACCGGGAGGGGATAGGGGGGCCCCAGGTCCAATGAAGCCGCTTTAGGGGGGCCCAGCTTGCAAAAGGTTGAGAACCCCTGGTGTAGCCTAACCAATACATGTCAACTTGTTTGTAGCAAACTGGTTGCAGCATGCTGTTCCTGTAAGTTCAATAGGCCCACATAAAGAGCCATGTTTACATTTAGAAATAAACATAATAAAATCTGTCTTCGTGGGATATTACAATGATTACAATGTAAACCTTAGGCATGGTTTTTTTAAGAATATTTTTTTAGGCATGGTTAGGCATGGTTTTTTTAAGAATATTTTTTTAAATGCTCATCTTGCCGACCCTTGTGTTTTAGAGTTTCTCTTGACATTTTTTGTTCATAGTTATTTTCTGTATGTTATTATATCCATTTCCTAATGTCAGTTTGGACTGACATTAAATTGTAAAAAGTAAGGTTGTGTCATATTTTGTTGTTCAGCAATGTTCAATGTTGACAGCTAGTGTAGATCAGGGGTGGGCAACAGTTTTAGTTTGTAGTCCACAGAACTTTGGCAAAGCAAGCTGAGGGCCACACATTAGAGGATTGCAATTAAACATAGTTACACCCTGTTGCCCACGTCTGCTTTAGAAGAACCAAATTCAAACCATTAAATGTCAAACAATGAGTGACACTTTGAACGAATGTGCAGTGTTGTATAAAGTACTGGACTAGAGGAGTGGAGTAGAAGTACAAGTACCATACCTAAAAAGTGACTTAAGTGGAAGTTGAAGTGTTCTTTAAAGATTATACTTAAGTGGAAGTATTAAAGCATTCAAAATGTTTTGTACTTAAGTATTGCAAGTAGAAGTATTCAAAAAAATACTACTTAAGTACTGAAAGTAAAAGTAGAAGTACTGTAAAAGTACTGCGTATACAAAAAAGCAGTCAAAAGTTGGAAAATCCTATTGTTTTTATTTAAAACAGTTAAGGCACAATTTTGCTGAATCAGCAGTACAAGAACATTTGATTTTTATGGAAAAAAACAAACAAACAAAAAACGTAATTGTCTTTAACTAGGTGGTATATGGCTGAGTGACAAACCAGAGCAAGTTAAGCCTAATGGTAAACCTTCAAAAGGTTAACCACTGCCTCCAGGTTAACCTACTCCAGTTTGTCCCTTAACCATCTACTTGGGTACATCCCTTCCAAACTATTGCATACTACAAATCAGTGTTTTGAAAGTTACATTTTCTTTTCAAACCATATCACAGCAACCAAAAATGTCAAAAGGTCAGAGGGGTTAACTTTCAGCAGGGTAACCACTGCCTCCAGGTTAACTTACTTCAGTTTGTCCCTTAACCATCTACTTGGAATACACCCTCCCCCTTCCCCTCCACACACCATCAATTGATGCAGAAAACAAAATAAAAGTGATAGCACCTGACAACTCTGAGCTCTTAAATCAAGTACGTCTTGTATTGTATATATTGTATTTTTTGGACGTTACAACTTTTGTCACAGCAACTAAAAACAAATGTCAAAAAGGCCAGAGAACATGGCCAAGTAACAAAACAGGGCAAGTTAACCCTAATGGTTAACCTTTTAATGGAACAGCCCATTCCAGCAGGAGGTTAACCACTGCCTCCAGGTTAAACCCCCCCCACCCCCCACCCCCCAAAGAACATGACAACACCTGAGGTCTTTAAACAAAAAACAAAACAAAACAAAAAATATCCCCAGAGCATCCCTCCCTTCTCTTCCCTGCTTTCTACATCATCCCCTTCTTAAACTGGTATGCATAAATCAGTTTAGGGGGTTAGAATCATTTAGGGGGTTAGAATCATTCAGGGGGTTAGAAACCTTTTGTTCAATCTCAGAAGTAGTTGGTTTTCAAAATTGGAGTCATTCAGCCTTGCTCTTCTTGGTCTAAAGACTAATCCTGCGATACTAAAAAGCCTCTCGCAGGCTGCTGACCGCTGGAAGGGGTGTGTTCAACTTAACAGACAACTTGCAGACAGCAGGAAAAGATTTGAGCAACTCCATGTTATCTGCTGAACAGGACAAGTATGCATCTAGCTGTTTGGCACTGTCTTGTGCTCTTGAACCCTTCATGCCAGAAAAAAAGTCGTCTTCATCAGATGAACTCGACTTGACGTCACCAGACTGCAATGAGAAGTCTTCAATATGTCGTTTGATATAGTCCATTCCTAAAATATGAAAAGTACATTATAAACATCATCCAGTCATGAACATAACCAAAGATTC
Organism: Sardinella longiceps; assembly: GCA_027497455.2. Lineage (NCBI taxonomy): Eukaryota > Metazoa > Chordata > Actinopteri > Clupeiformes > Clupeidae > Sardinella > Sardinella longiceps. The sequence continues at coordinate 19,396 of JAODXP020002958.1, forward strand.
AATATGACATTGTCTAATGGAAATGATTGCTTTAGACAGGCTAAGAAAGAACAATGAAACTACTATCCAGGTTGGCAAACATTTTGCGCATTTTATCATGCAAATCTTAGCTGAAAGTGTTCTCTTCCTTACCCATTTTGATTGTCTCATTCTCCTGTGTCCAATTCGTCCGGAACTTTGGAAGCAGAATAGCAGCAGCCACCAGCTCGGGGTCTTCCATCATGGGGCCAAAGCGGTCATCAATGCCCACCTGCAGAGCATCAACAAGGGGCTTGCAGTACTTCAGCGGTAGCTTGATCCGGTCCAGCTTATTTTTCAGGAGCTTGATGGTTGGGAGCAGCCACCCCATCTGGACATTGGTTTCAGCTTGCAAGATGTTAGTTGCTTGGGCGAGTGGAGTCATCACAACTGCAAACTCTGACAGGAACGCTAGTTCGGCTGGATTGAACCTGTGATGACATATTCGATTAACAAACAGGATTATGCGTTTGTGTTTAGGTGCAATAATTAAAAAGGCATTGCTACATGATTGGCTCTATATCATGGACTGCTGTTAAACATTCAATTGTACAAGTAGACAGTTACCAGAAGTGGGCTTGAGTGCAAGTACAATGATTATTTTTATATACTTACATTGGAACTTTTAAATCTGTGCAGACAACTCTCAAGGCTGCTTCCCCCTTCTCTTTGACAATCCTCAGCAGTCTCTCAACAGCCATGAACACAGAGTTCCACCTTGTGACAACTGGACGTACAAGCTGGAGGGAGCAAGCATCTTCCACCGTTTCTGCTGCTTTAGATGACCGTGAACACTTATTCCAGAGTGCATTGCACTTGCCAAAGGTGGAATAGTACAATTTCTTGTACGCATCATTGGACACTGCCTTGCTGGCATCGGTAGTAGCTATCAGATTGAGAATGTGGCACGCACAACGCTGGTGCTTTGGGAGCTGGAACTCAAACCCATCATCCTCATCCAAAAGTGTAGATGAGTCCACAAACTCTACCTCCTCTTCCTCATCATCCTCATCTGGTTCTTCCTCAACTTGGGCACCAGCGTTGTTATTTTCGTCTTCAGCAAAGACTTTAAAGGCTTTGACAAAATTGGAGCCATTGTCCGTGGTTGTTGCGACTATTTTCCCTCGAATTTCATACTCCACATGAATATCATTAAGCGCGTTTGCCAGAAGTTCAAAAGTGTGAGAGCCTTTTAATCTTTTACAGGCAAGGGCAACTGAAACCCTTTTTAAACTCTCGTTCTCCAGCCAATGGGCTGTGACCCCAATGAAACTACGCCGCCGGGCTGACCAGCAGTCAGTGGTTGTTGCAATGTGGTCTACAGCCTTCATAGCCTCAATCACCTTGATCTTCATCTGTTTGGCAGCATCGTCAATCCTCGATGTGAGTGTGACTCGTGATATTATTTTGGCATTTGGCACTAGGTCGAACACAAAATTCCGAAAAGGTTCCTGCTCTACAATGCTGAAGTGCTGAAGTCCTTCGATGACATAATTCACAATGGCTTTGTCAACAGGTCTGTGGGGCGCTGTCCAGCTTTCTAGTAATGTGGGTTGCTTGATTGGAGTTGCAGACTTCTTCATTCGTTTGACTGATGTGAGGTCTTCATATCTCTTCAAGTGGCAGTCATGTTTACTCTGAAACAAGATAAACATACAGCTTTAGAGTATGTCAACTATATCACGGACAACAGGCAACTAGTGATACTACTGCTAAATGCCAAATTTTTAATTTAATTGGATTTATCCACTACAATTCTACATAACACTTAAGCAAGCAAACAAGACAAACGTACAGATTTATAGTTTGTCAACACTAGGCTATATCACGGGCAATAGGCAACTAGTAATACTACTGCTAAATGCAAATGTTTAATTTAATTGGATTTATCCACTACAATTCTACAAAAAACTGAAGCAAGCAACACCATAACCAAAAACCCATTTCTAATAATGTCTACTAGTAGCCCAATGTAAAACCCAATAGTAGACCAGTGGGCCTAACTTGATCCTACAATGCATCATAAGAAACGGGAGTGCACAAGGACAACTTGAACTAGAGACTAGTTGAAATATTCTGTTCGCTATCCGATTCATTACCAAAACAAGTCAGAAAAGTGGTCACAAACTGACATGGCTATATCACAAAACGCCCAAAAGCGGCAACATTAGCAGTAACACCAAAGCTTGAATCCTCTCTAACACTTTTTATTTAAGTAAAACTAGCAGTTGCTAGTAGACTAGCTCCAATGTCACGTTCATGGCATGTCAGGGCATGCTGGTAACGCGAACGTCAAGTCAATATGTCAAGTCAAGAGGCTACATTACAAATGGCAAAAACCAAAAGTCTACTGCCCAGCACGATTAAATATAAAAGAAAGTTGATACTGTATGCAACACACCATTCAGAGTGGCATAGCTAGTCAGCCAGGCTGTTCTAGTTAGGCTAATAGCTAACTACTAGCGTCTACTGATAACTTGATCTAAGTGCATCATGTTTTTTAATAGTAACTTACCTTGATATGTTTCTTTAAGTTTGACGGTGAATTTTTGAAGGCCATTATTTCACAGTCTTTCGGGAGGCAGAGTAGACATTTCATTCGATAGGAGTTGTCTTTTGGTCCAACGAAGAGAAAACATGGACTCTAGGTAGGGCCAGGGGTGGTCGCTTTCATCGTCACCATCCCCACGATCACTCGACGTAGAAGAACAACTTGGCATTACTGGATCTTCTTCCATCTCCATTACCTTATGTAGGCTACTTGCAAGATTAGAATGTTTACGACTCTAGACTCGGACTCAAGCTAGGCGCTGTGTTCCAAACTGCCTGCATGCAGCAATGCAAAAGACCGCAGGTGCGCATGTGGTTTGCTTATAGTCCTACCGCTTGATCGCTTGAAATGCCCAACAATTAAGTTGTAACAGAGCCATCTACTGCTCTGGCATTGACGTTGAATTTGATAGGCTGTCATTCGTGACATTTTTACAATAGTAACGAGTAACGATTCAGCACATCCAAAATGTATCGGAGTAAAAGTATCAAATTCATCAAAAATATGTAGTGAAGTAAAAGTGGAAGTCGGGAAAAAAAAATAATACTCCAGTAAAGTACAGATACTGCATTTTAGTACTTAAGTAGGCTACTTAAGTAGCTCTACTTCGTTACTATACATCTCTGCGAATGTGACACTATTGTATCCGGGTCAGTATTATTGCACCACAAAAAATGAGAGTTCCCCCACCTGGCAAACCCACTATAACCACCACTGTGAGTGAGTGTGTGTGTGTGTGTGTTGAGTTGATGAGAGTGTGTGTGTGTGTGTGTGCACCTGTGAGTTGAGTTGGTGTGTCTGTGTGTTGAGTTGATGAGTGTGTGTGTGTGTGTGTGTGTGTGTGTGTGTGTGTGTGTGTGTGGAGTGAGGTCAATGGAAGCAGGGTCAATGAGTGTGTGTGTGTGTGTGTGTGTGTGTGTGTGTTAAGTTGATGAGTGTGTTGACGAGTGGAGTATGTGTGTGTTTGTGTGTGTACTGTACCTGTGTGTGTTGAGTTGATGAGTGTGTTGACGAGTGGAGTGAGTGAGTGAGTGAGTGTGTGTGTGTGTGTGTGTGTACCTGTGTGTGTTGAGTTGATGAGTGTGTTGACGAGTGGAGTGAGTGAGTGTGTGTGTACCTGTGTGTGTTGAGTTGATGTGTGAGTGAGTGTGTGTATGTTTGTGTGTGTTGAGTTAATGAGTTGATGTGTGTGTGTGTGTTGAGTTGATGTGTGTATATGAGTGTTGAGTTGATGAGTGTGCGTGTGTTTGTACCTGTGTGTGTTGAGTTGATAAATGTGTGTGTGTACCTGTGTGTGTTGAGTTAATGAGTGTGTGTGTGTGTGTGTACCTGTGTGTGTTGAGTTGATGTGTGTATATGAGTGTTGAGTTGATGAGTGTGCATGTGTTTGTACCTGTGTGTGTTGAGTTGATAAATGTGTGTGTGTACCTGTGTGTGTTGAGTTGATGAGTGTGTGTGTGTGTACCTGTGTGTGTTGAGTTGACGAGTGCGTTGACAAGCGGCGTGAGGTCAATGGAGGCGGGGTCAATGTATTCAGCTGGAATCTCTGGAGAAGAGAAGAAATTCTCAACACACACACAAGTCTCTCTCTCTCTCTCTCTCTCACTACCCACATTCACATCGGTTGATGCTAAAATATGTCTCCCTCTCTCTCTCTTTCACATACACACACAGACACACACACACAAACACACACTTGATGTGAGCACAAACACACTTGTTGATGATGTGAGTCTCTCACACACGCACACACACACACCTGTTGAAGCGAGGACGTCTCTCTTATTTTTCTCACTCCGGTGCTTTTTCTGTGATGCTGGAACAAGAATGTCAGACAAGATTACAATTCACACACACACACACACACAGAAGAAGAAACAATACAACATGGGAGACATTAAATGCACTTCATCATCTCACAGAAACAAAGACTTGGCAAACACCAAGAGGTCCTAGAGGCAGTAGAGTCTGTCAGGAAACTCTGCCAGTCTTCCATGCTTCATATACTTGCCCACCCCCAGTCAGTGTGGCATCCATGATTTCTGTTGTTAAAGACAGCAATACCCATTTGATTTTTCCAGAAACTCTGCAGCCTTTTTGTAAGGCCTATAATGATAACAGATTTTTGCTGGACGATTGATTGACCAAGAAATTATTGCGATAAACGATTATATTGACATTTTTAGACCATTTTCTTTCTACTAGGCCTACTGTATTTTTGGGTTATTGAACACATCTGAATTCACCTGCACCCACTTATTTACAACAAAATAAAAATAACTAGAAAAGCGCTCAGAGAGCGCAAACCTCCACCAAGGCAATGTGGTCACAGACACAATATACATTCAATTCAATTCAATTCAATTCAATTTTATTTGTAGAGCGCACAAATACAGTACATTGTCTCGCGGCGCTTTACAGACAGTACGGGAAGCATCCATGAGAATCAGGGGCAAGGAAAAACTCCCTCGCTTTGTAAATAGTTTGTTATGTAGGAAGAAACCTTGGGCAGATCCACGCCTCATGGACTCAGCCTACCTGCCTGGGGCCTAATAAAGTATCCGTAAAGTCTGATGCATAGATTGACCATGGTTAACACAAAACAGTATGAGTACTGAATGTAGTCAGAGATGATATACACATAGTTTGTGCGACAGTCAGGGCCAAGGGATGGAGTCAGTAGTTGGAGTGTGGGATTAGTCAGTATTTGGAGTGGGATCAGAGTTCATTGGGTGTTGGTCGCCATCTAAGTAGTGGTCATCAGGGGGCCATCAGGCCAGTTCCATCACGGGCCTCAGAGAAAAGGGGGATGGTCATGGTGTGTGGCTCCGGGGAGGTTGGTCAGCATCCGTAGTGGGGTAGGGTTGGTGGCAGGGAGGTACGGGAGGTTCATCACTCAGCCAGTGCGTCGGGGCAGAGGAGGCAAGAGAAACAAAGAGAAACAGAAACAAGAGGATTAGGCCAATCTAGGAGGATATCACTTCATGATATGTGTCATATAATCTAGCTAGAGTGAGGAGAGGGAGAGAGAGAGAGAGAGGAGAAAGAGGGTTGTACAGGATGGCAAGTGTGCAGAAGGTGGCAGCACTAGGCTATCGCAGCATAACTAAGGTATGGTACATGGCATCTCACCAACCCAGAAGGGGGTGGTCAGTGGCCGCCTTGGAAAAACAGCAGAGGTAGCCCTCCCAAGAAAGCCCAAGAGGAGTGGTGATATGCCATGGCCCACTCCTAATTATAGGAAATGTCAAAAAGGAAGGTTTTAAGTCTAGACTTAAAGGTATTGAGAGTGTCCGCTTCGCGAATGTAGGGAGGAATAGAATTCCATAGAAGAGGTGCTCGATAGGCAAAAGCTCTTCCCCCAATTGTAGTTTTAGATATGGTCACTTTTTCAAGGAGGCCAGCATTTTGAGATCTCAGAGGTCTTGCTGGATGGTATGGAACAAGTAAATCTGTAATATATGCAGGAGCTAAGCCATTAAGTGCCTTATACGTCATGAGAAGGATTTTGAAGTCAATTCGACTTTTGACAGGAAGCCAGTGTAGAGATGCTAGAATGGGAGAAATATGTTCATATTTCTTAGTTCTAGTGAGTGTTCTAGCTGCTGCATTTTGGATTAGCTGTAGACTTTTAATGCAGGTGTTACTGCACCCTGAGAACAGAGCATTGCAGTAGTCGAGTCTGGAGGTAACAAATGCATGTATAAGTTTTTCAGCATCCTCAAAGGACAGGAACTTCCTAACCTTAGCAATGTTTCTAAGGTGAAAAAATGATGTTTTAGAAATGTGCTTTACATGGCTATTCAGGGAGAGGTCTTGATCAATAAGTACCCCCAGATTTTTCACTTGTGAGCTAAATGAGAGTGTAGGACTGCTAAGTGAGCTATGATGGTGAAGCGAGGTGTCCTTCAGTTGTTTACATTCCAGATCATGTTCTGCATCACCGATCGCCACCAAAATTTAATCAGCTGTTGCTTGTCCCAATACACATTGTCAGAAAATGTCATCCAAATCCATGCAGGACTTTTCGAGTTATCCTTCTGACAAACAGACAAACCAACAAGACCGAAAACATAGCCTACTTGGCGGAGGTAATAATAATAATAATAATAATATATATAGGTCGCTATTCAGTATATGCCGCTGTTGTCCACTTCATAACATGAGATGTTTACACAGAAAGATGTGATGTAATGTGTGAGGGCCGGTATGGCCGCTTGCAGCGTTAAAGCTGTAACACTGTCTGTAGCCTAAATTTGCACCATTTAGCACGTATTTAGTTTGCCAATTAAATGCCAGCGGTTATTGTGGACTGTCAGGCAGAAGCTGACGGCCCCTGTGTAGGATTTTTCCCAGCTGAAAAACTGTACCGGGTGAGTTATAAGTGCAGTTGCATCCACGTTATATTGGCATGTTTCAATAGAGATTCCCAACGTGTCGTCATCACACAATGCATTCTGGGTTTGCCCCGGAATTAAACTCTAGCAACAATCTCTGACTAGACTACGCAAAATATTTTAAAAATTTTCGGGTGAAAAAAAAAATGTGATCGGGTGTATGAACCGGAGCTACGATGGGGCCGTAAAAAAGTTACAGCTTAACTAACTGCTATCTCCGGGGTAAGATGGCGCCGATTATGACGTATCTTGGCAATCCCTATTAGGCGACATCGTTTTACCACAAATGTAACATTGGCTATTAGCTCGCACAGGTTTAGTGGTTCACCACAATTGTTCGATTTAAATTCAAAGTGGTCCCATATAGGTTAGCCACCCTATTGCTCAGCGCGTGTTCCAACCCAACTGGTGGCAACAGGCAAATTATAGTCTGCAAACGGGAGCCTTTTACATTCTGTTTCTTTGAGAGAGAAACGGATGAGGAAAACAGTCAAGCATGCAAATACAAATTATCGCGGCCTGAAAAGTTATCGTGCTCATAGAAAGTTATCGTACGATTAATTGATTTATTGTTTATCGTTACAGGCCTATTTGTGAAGAGAAGAGACTACCAGACCTTGTTCTGTTGGCAACTGAGAAAGATAATATTAAAAAGTGCACGCACATCCAAAGAGTCACAGGTGCAGGGTGAAATAATACATGAATGAAAAGGGAAAAATACCCGCACACTATTACTGCTGCTCCAAGTGAGTTTAATGCACAACGTTTCTGCCCAGGTTGGCCTTCGCCATGTTATATCTCAACTAATCGCCATGTTATGTTCCAGACCTGACGGAGACTCACGCTCCATCGCATCTTCATCTGAGCTCTCACTGGCGGCAGCGAAGGCTGACACTTCATCCTCATCTTCATCAAAGTGCCACCACTGCTGATTCATCAATAGCAATATCCACTGCAAAACAGTTGAATGCCTTAGCAGCATTGTCTGTTACTTTACACACAAGCTTGTTGTGGATTTTGAAATCTTGGTTGACAGCTGACAACAATTTTGCGAGTATATTGTGTATGTGCTCCTTTAATTCGCTGGCATGCCAGTACTGCAGAGTGTCTCTTGGAAACATCAGTTTTGTTTCGCCAGTGGATAGTGATTCCCATAAATGCCTTATTCGTTGTGCACACAACTTCGATTTCAGACAGTTCAGTCTTAAGTTCAAACGTTTTCTTTAAATGTCTTGTTTATCAGTGTATCGGCCTTCCATGTATTCCAAAGCTCCAGTAATTCCAATTAGGCCGTGGGCAGTATTAACACTGGTAGTTTTGCACGCACTTCCGACACTTTGTGTATCCAAAAATATAGTCCATTTATTTGCTTCCAGAACATCAATTAAAATAGCTTGTAATTGCACGCAAAGTAAAGTAAACAAAACCAAAATATACTTCAACAAAAAGCTTAGAAAGTGGTCAAAAAACTGTATTACTACCAGCGCTAACCACCCGACATTTGATTTCAAACAATTCCCAACACAAAGGCCTAGTGGGCGTGACTATATGAAAGTGCAGAGACACCTGCACTGCTTACTAATTATCCAATTAATTAACTAATTAATTAGCAGTCAAATAATTATGCCATAAACACAAAATATACAATAATTCACTATACAAATTCAGCATAAATAAATAAATATCATTTAGATTTAGAAAATACGAATCCTAACGAAATGGCCATAACAATCAGTGTTAGTACTTTCTTTCCCGATGGCACCTTTTTGGATGGCTGCAACCCCTTCACTAAGTTAATGAAAGCTGGGCTTTCCACTTTACTTAAAGGTTCCATGTCGCCAGTGATATATTGAACCACCAAGTTGTCCACTCGCGGCTGGGAGATGACAATGTGGGCATTACTGTAAGCTGTTACTTGTAGAATACACTTAGAGCCCGTTCACACTGACACGCTTTTTTCACCTCCAGGCGCTCGATTTCAATTGTTTCCCTATGGAACGATGCGACTTGACCGTTGCTACGCGCCTCACGTAAAAAAAGCGCAAGTAAAAACACAAGCGACTAAAAAACGCAAGCGCTCAAAGTTGAAAATAGTTTAACTTTTGAGGTCGCGTTGCTCCAAATCCAGCATGAGGGACGTTCCGCCTCCTCCCCCAACCGGCGAGCCGCCTGCTTCTTCCCCTTCTCGTCCATCCCTATGGCAGAAAGTAAACTCCATGCCGACCTTGCTGGAAAGCCCCTGCACCCTGCAAGCACCCTGCACCCTATCTCCACCGGGAAGACCCACGCCTGCCAGCCTCTCTCGGCAGTCTTGGGCCAGCTGTTGGTATTTCACAGCCTTCCTTTCATGGGCCTCCTCACAGCCCTCCTCCCATGGTACTGTCAGCTCCACCAAGATTATCTTCTGGTCCTTGGATGACCACAGCACTATGTCTGGTCCTTGGCTGACCGCAGCACTATGTCTGGTCCTTGGCTGACCACAGCACTATGTCTGGTCCATGGATGACCACAGCACTATGTCTGGTCCTTGGCTGACCACAGCACTATGTCTGGTCCATGGATGACCACAGCACTATGTCTGGTCCTTGGATGACCACAGCACTATGTCTGGTCCATGGATGACCACAGCACTATGTCTGGTCCTTGGATGACCACAGCACTATGTCTGGTCCTTGGATGACCACAGCACTATGTCTGGTCCTTGGATGACCACAGCACTATGTCTGGTCCATGGATGACCACAGCACTATGTCTGGTCCTTGGCTGACCACAGCACTATGTCTGGTCCATGGATGACCACAGCACTATGTCTGGTCCATGGATGACCACAGCACTATGTCTGGTCCTTGGATGACCACAGCACTATGTCTGGTCCTTGGATGACCACAGCACTATGTCTGGTCCATGGATGACCACAGCACTATGTCTGGTCCATGGATGACCACAGCACTATGTCTGGTCCATGGATGACCACAGCACTATGTCTGGTCCATGGATGACCACAGCACTATGTCTGGTCCTTGGCTGACCACAGCACTATGTCTGGTCCATGGATGACCACAGCACTATGTCTGGTCCATGGATGACCGCAGCACTATGTCTGGTCCTTGGCTGACCACAGCACTATGTCTGGTCCTTGGCTGACCACAGCACTATGTCTGGTCCATGGATGACCACAGCACTATGTCTGGTTGGAGGGTTGTTTGCACCACCTCTGGAAACTGCAACCTCCTCCCAAGATCCACCCGATTTTTTTTTCGTCTTTTGATTTTCTGATCGTTTGCACATACCTTGAGAGGCTAGATGGGTGCTTGAGTTCAAAGTGCCTTTTCACATTAGCTGAGGATGTGGCTGAAGTTCGGATTTTATTTTTAAAAGTCGGTGCGCAAAGTTTGCAAACAAAAGTTAAATTGTTCCCCTCCTCACCGACTTGAAATTTGATGAAATGGTCATGATTGCTTTGATGCTAACGTTAGATGCTTCTCCTGCTGTCGTATCCGTGCTGCTTTGTGTTTGAATGACGCAGGCAGCGGTGCAACACTGGCTGCCATTTCTGTTTGAATGACGCAGGCAGCGGTACAACACTGGCTGCCGTTTTTGAAATCTGCAATAGAGCTCTTGGCCACCACGCATTTCGGCGCTCTCACACTTGCCAGGCATAGACAGTAGAAGAAAGCAAACGCAGCAGGTTGGGCAACCCTTGATACAAGAGTGTTAACGTTGTGTTGTTCGCCTAGCCTGGCAAATGCCAAACTAAAATTACAAGTGATATTTAGTCTGGAGGCCTACCTATTGCATTTCTCGTAGTGGAAGCATCGTTTACCATTGTCCAGAGCCATTTATTGGGCGCTACGAATGTCTATCATAGCGTCTGTACATACCTCGGAGCCAATGCCAGAGCCAGAGGGCCGTACAAATCCCTTTTTGTTCTGCGATTGGATACCGAAAGCAGGCCATGGCCATGTTCACCATGCTGCTTTGCAGAGTGAAATGAAATAAGCGCTAAGGAGCATGGGAACTCCCAGGCTATTGTTTGCCTGGAAGTCTCTTCAAATCTAGCGCTTTATTGAATGAAATTAAAATGAATGATCATTCCGTTCACAGACACCAGAATGAACGCATTCACCGTATCGTTCATCAGGCAGTAATACATTAGTTCAGTTCACGGTCACCAAAATTATGAACGAGTTCATGAACTTTCGTTCAGGCACAACACTGTGTACTTGTGTACTTGTGTATTCCTTGACTGGGGCTGGACTGCGTATTGGCATGGTCTGGGTTAGGGCTAGTCTACTAGTTAACCCTGGGTTTGTCTGGAGAGCTAATTGCTTAGTTTCCTTCCGCATCCATGCATCTACATTCCTGTGCACACACTCGCTACAGGCACCCATGCTGCGCATTCCCATTCCCGTGCACACACTCGCTACAGGCACCCATGCTGATATTGATGTTCCCGTGCACACACTCGCTACAGGCACCCATGCTGATTCCCATTCCTGTGCACACACTCGCTACAGGCACCCATGCATGCATCGTTTATCATGGGGTAAGGTGGGTGGGGTCCCACAACATTGGCATTCACATACTGTAAGCAGCTGAGTAGCCTGGGAATTCCCATGCTCCTTTGCGCGCTTATTTCATTTCATTCTGCAGAGGAGCATGGTGACCATGGCCAATTTTCTCGCCTGCTTTCAGTATCCAATCGCAGAGCAAAAAGGGATTTGTACGGCTCCTCGATTGCATTTTACGTCACGTGGTGGCTCTGGTATTGGCTCCGAGGTATGTACAGACGCTATGATAGACATTCGTAGCGCCCAATAAACGGCTATGGACAATTGTAAACGATGCTTCCGCTACGAGAAATGCAGTAGGTAGGTCCCCAGACTAAATATCACTTGTGATTTTAGTTTAGCATTCGCCAGGCTAGCAGCTGAGGGCAATGAGAATGGACAATTGCAAAAAAAAAAAAAAAAAAAAAATCCTCAATGTGTTGGCTGCAGGTGTCTAGTTACCTGATGTATGCCCCCATGAGAAACAGCCTGTTCTGAACATTAGAGCTAAAAAAGTTAGCTTGAAAAAAGCATAATATGTGACCTTTAATTGAAAGATTGCAAAGGTGGCTAACTGTGTGTAACACAAACCGTAGCCTGCTAATTAGCTGTGTATAGCATTAAGCTTGCAAAATTCTGGAAGTTTTCCATGGGAATTAACAGGAATTTACGGGAATAAACTGGCAATTATCAAAGTTGAAGGTTAGGAACATAAATTTATGCAGCTGGTGGAAAAAAAAATATTTGAGCAAAATATTGGCTAAAACAATCCCGATTTGATGTGATTACAACAACATGAGTATAAAGTCTTTACAACAACACGAGTATAAAGTCTTTACTCCAGTACAGTAGGGACCAGAGCAGTGCAGAGGGTAGAGCTATTTAGGCCACACCCCTACATGCATTGTGCATTCTCCCATCACATGCACAGTTATTTCTTATAATAGCTTTTTTATATGGGAGGGAATATCCTTTCATTTTGAAGGAGAAGTTGTGTTTTTCTTTTGTTTAGTGAAACAATTGAATGTTTGATGAAGGTGAAGCCTAAGCTTTCATAAAGTGCCATTCTGACGGCCGATTCAGACCAAAAGCTGAGCTGTGAATAGCAGTATCCAGTTAGTGGCTAGCTGTGTACAGCAGAAACAGTAGAAAGCTGATTAGCTGTGCATAAACCGCATGCCAGTTGCTGGCTACTGTTTACGGCAGGGGGTCAGGATTTGGCTGCTTAGCTTCGCCAGAGTCCTTTTACACAATCCAGACCACACTCTATTACAGTTTGTCTAGATGGCCAAAACTCTAAACCCTATACCTTGAATTAGATTCTCAAAATGCCTGAACACACTTATTGAATGAATCTCCCTTTTGGCTAAACCATAGACTACTTTCACCTATATAGGCACATTTGGCAAAACTCTTTCACTCTTTTTGCAAAACTCTTAACACATTTTCATACTATAAAGCACAATTTGCATAATAATGCACTTCTTACCTTTATTACTAACCAAACAAGGCAGAGGATGAACACAATTAAAGCACAGATGTCACTCTATAAACACTACAACTCAAAATTGATAACACTTCCATCTATGTCACAATCAATCTAAGCCAGTTGAGAGTTGAAACAGGTTGATTGCCACAGAGACGTGTTTTTTGAGAAATACTGTATGGAAAGCAGAATTGGAGTGTGTAAATGGTGATCAAATAGAGTAATGATACAGTACAGAAATGCCACAATGAAAATCAAGTAATGTGATTGTCACCAAGTTGTTACTTTATGTATTTGCTGTCAGTACACTGTATTTCTCTATGTGAAGTCATATTTGGATCAAGAATTTATATAAAGGCAATCATTTCAAATATTTTGTTGTCAAATTTTGCATTTACTGCTTAACAAATAATGAGTATTCCCGCTCTGGAGTAACATATCCTGAGTGCTGTGTTATTTATTTTGTCATATAGTGTCTAATGACTGCTATGAGGAGTTAAAGGTTTTGAGTGGCCTGAGAACACTTTTGAGGTGATTAGGCTACTTAGTTTTGAGCACAGTTTCAACAGTTTGGAGGTGTTTGAGATGGTTTTGCAAGAAAAATCAAGGGTTTTGTGAATCTTGTTTGAAAAATAGGAGTTGTGTTTAGAGTTTTGAGAAAATGAGATGAGGTTTCAGGAAATATGTCTTAGCAATTGTGAAATACTGTAAAGCCGCCAGAGTCAGACCACTCTCTATTAAAGCCATTCAATCTGCAATTCCAATTGTAGTTCTGCTAGGGGGCGACTGTGAGTGCGCGTTCAATGGGCACCGATGATGTATAAGGGTACATTTTAAAATGCATCATAAAATTTTCACATATTAAGGGACAAAATATCACAGATTGCATTTCATTTTTAGCAGCTTGGACATGGATGTGTCACGTGACAGACACTTTGCCAGGGATTTTAAGCAGAATTCTTTTCATTTCAGCCCTGTCACGTTTGAATAGTAAGTGGGGATCATAAAGTTTCGACCTGATGCGTTGAGTTTTAAACCTGTTGGTGCTTGAAGTTTTGCCCACTGCTGTATCGTACCGATGCATATAGAGTCCACGCAAAGACACAAGCCAATTCAACTGTCCAGTCTTCACATAATTGACACCGACGCATATAGAGTCCACGCAAAGACACACGCCAATTCAACTATCCAGTCTTCACATAATTGAGACCGACGCATATAGAGTCCACGCAAAGACACAAGCCAATTCAACTATCCAGTCTTCACATAATTGGGGTTGATGTAAACGCTTATTAGTCCGGTCATAATAGGCTTTCAAATACGCACAACCACAATTAAATATAATATATAATATAATATATATAAGATATAATATATCCATCATTTCAATTTGACAATCCCATCTAACACAACACCACAACATGAAACAGATCCTCTCAGCACTTTACACTTTTCTGGAGGTGCCAGGGGAGTGTGTGTGTGTGTGTGTGTGTGTGTGTGTGTGTGTGCATACACGCATACTCTACCTATTGTGCAGAAGAGAAGCAATGCTCCCATGGTAACAATTAGAGTCACACGCCAAAGCATGGTGCTTCCTCCAACCTAAGAGGCAATCAAACAGATATCAGCCAGACATCAATAGCTGATCACAGACCAATATCAGCCAGTCATCAATAGCTGATCACAGAGATTGGCAGGGGAAGACCAATCATAGATCAATATCAGCCAGACATCAATAAGGAAACGTAGTCTCCTCCCCTTCAGGGGTCTGTTTCTCAAAAGCATAGTAGCTAACTAAGTTAGCATCCATGTTGGTTACAATGCAATTTCCCATTGCCAACTAACTAAGTTGCTAACTGGTTAGCAACTATGCTTTTGGGAAACAGACCCCTGCTTGGCCACATGGGCCTCAACATGAGGTCATCACGAGCATTGCATTATAGGCCAATCTACATGTATGTTGTCATCACAAGCATTGCATTATAGGCCAATCTACATGTATGTTGTAATTTCTCAAATAAAGAACGATGTTGTACATGTCATGTTAGGTGAATTAAGCTTTGTTAAAATGTGCACCTTTAGTGATTAGAATGACAACTGGGACATGAAGTTTTCCTCTCTCCACTGACACTTGCGTAGCCTCACCTAGATGCTTGGTTTAGGAAGTACAAACACACACACACACACACACACCACAAACACATACATGATCCCAATGTTCAAGCTAGCCGTCAGAGGCGCCAGGTAGACTACACACACACACACAGTGTCATACATCAGCTACACACACACACACACACACACACACACACACACACACACACAAAAGTGTCATACATATCAGCTACACACACACAGTGTCATACATCAGCTATACACACACACACACACACACACACACACACAGTGTCATAAATATCAGCTACACACACACAGTGTCATACCAGTTACACACACACACAGTGTCATACATATCAGCTACACACGCACACAGGGGAAGATTTATCATCCGTTTTGCGATGGCGCTATGCGTTTTCAGGCGCTATTTCCACGCAAAGACTGTGTTGGCCAACACAGTCTTATTTACAGAGAGGACGCAGTGCCTGAAAACGCAAAGCTGCGTCTGAAATCGCAAGCTGCGCTTGAGGGAGGGGAGTGGGATGGTAGGCCAGGCCTATGAGCAAACTGCATCTAATTACATATTCCGTGGTATTTACCAAGACTACCCATAAGAGCGCGCCTGTATTTTGATGGTATTTGCGTGAGGCAAATACTGTCTCTTCAAAGCAGGTCTAAACCAAGCGCAAATCCTTCTGTGCGCACATT
Organism: Sardinella longiceps; assembly: GCA_027497455.2. Classification (NCBI taxonomy): domain Eukaryota; kingdom Metazoa; phylum Chordata; class Actinopteri; order Clupeiformes; family Clupeidae; genus Sardinella; species Sardinella longiceps. Next base: position 35,224 of record JAODXP020002958.1, read on the forward strand.
TACTTTGTTTAATGACAGCAGTGATCCGGATAAGATGAAGACAGGAACATGTTTGAGAGCAGATATATGTTTGCCTCGAGAATTACTCTTTTCTAATTAAGCTAAGAAGAAAACATCCGACGATACAAATTAAACAGCAATAGGCTACCACACGCATTATTAAATTACTGAATGTAATCAAAGATGACGTTCACATTCCATCCCAACACATGTTGAACTAGAAAATCGCACAAATAATAATAAAGAAGCCATGTTCCAGTCTGCTTTGAATTTATTTTCCCTGTCATTATTTTTAATAAATTCCAGTCTAACATATTAATTTAAGTATCTGCCAGTTATTTCTTGTAATGTCAGACAAAATATCATACTGCTTTTTTCGGCTGGTTAGGACTTATAATGTAATTGACAGTTACCTCATAAACTAATATCTCCATTGCTAAACTAACTAATTCTTCGTTACAAAACAGCGCCCGCTGTTCCACGCAGGCTCCAGGATAGAGATCACATGCGGGCGCATGTTTGCATTTAGAGGCACGCTAATTTTGCACTAGAGGGCTAAGCGCTGTTTGCCTTATCTGTTTGAGGATTGATAAATACATCGCAAAACGAGGAAGCACTGCGTGCGCTATTACCGTTGTCACATAAACAGACGCAGCGCAAATAGCCTAGTCTTCGTAAATGAGGCCACAGTGTCATACATATCAGCTACACACACACAGAGTGTCATATCAGCTACACATACACACACACACACACACACACAGTGTCATACACATCAGCTACACACACACACACACTGTCATACACATCAGCTACACACACACACACACACACACACACACACACACACACACACACAGTGTCATACACATCAGCTACACACACACACACACAGTGTCATACACATCAGCTACACACACACACACACACACACACACAGTGTCATACACATCAGCTACACACACACACAGTGTCATACACATCAGCTACACACACACACACACACACACACACACACAGTGTCATACACATCAGCTACACACACACACACACACACAGTGTCATACACATCAGCTACACACACACACACACACACACACACACACACACACACACTAATAAGAAGCATAATATGTGTTTAGTAAAGAGATGAAATCAGCCCAATCAGTCTCATCCTGCCTTAGGCTATATATATATATATACACACACACACACACACACACACACACACACACACACACACACACACACACACACACACACACACTCCCCCACCACAATCAGTCTCATCCTGCCTTAGGCTATATATCACACACACACACACACACACACACACACACACACACACACACTCCCCCACCACAATCAGTCTCATCCTGCCTTAGGCTATATATATATATTACACACACACACACACACACACACACACACACACACACACACACACACTCCCCCACCACAATCAGTCTCATCCTGCCTTAGGCTATATATATATATTACACACACACACACACACACACACACACACACACACACTCCCCCACCACAATCAGTCTCATCCTGCCTTGGGCTATATATATATATTACACACACACACACACACACACACACACACACACACACACACACACACACACACACACTCCCCCACCACAATCAGTCTCATCCTGCCTTGGGCTATATATATATATTACACACACACACACACACACACACACACACACACACACACACACACACACTCCCCCACCACAATCAGTCTCATCCTGCCTTAGGCTATATATTACACACACACACACACACACACACACACACACACACACACACACACACACACACTCCCCCACCACAATCAGTCTCATCCTGCCTTAGGCTATAGGCTATATATTACACACACACACACACACACACACACACACACACACACACACACACACACACACACTCCCCCACCACAATCAGTCTCATCCTGCCTTAGGCTATATATATATATTACACACACACACACACACACACACACACACACACACACACACACTCCCCCACCACAATCAGTCTCATCCTGCCTTAGGCTATATATATATATTACACACACACACACACACACACACACACACACACACACACACACACTCCCCCACCACAATCAGTCTCATCCTGCCTTAGGCTATATATATATATTACACACACACACACACACACACACACACACACACACACACTCCCCCACCACAATCAGTCTCATCCTGCCTTAGGCTATATATCACACACACACACACACACACACACACACACACACACACACACACACACTCCCCCACCACAATCAGTCTCATCCTGCCTTAGGCTATATATATTACAGACACACACACACACACACACACACACACACACACACACACACACATCCCCCACCACAATCAGTCTCATTCTGTCTTATATGACATAACTAAACTGCAGATCAAACAGTCTCTCAACTTATGCAATCGATTTGTGAAAATATCTAATATCCATGGCGATTATATATCTAATATCTCCAAAGTTGCCACAGCAATAATAATCCTTTAATCTTACGGTTGTAATATTATACTTTTAATTTAACGGTTGTAATAGTAATCATTTAATCTGACGGTTGTAATATTATCCCTTTAATTTAACGGTTGTAATAGTAATCCTTTAATCTGACGGTTGTAATATTATCCCTTTAATTTAACGGTTGTAATAGTAATCCTTTAATCTGACGGTTTTAATATTACGCTTTATGATGTGATGTGTGTGTGATGTGTGTGATATCTAAAGCAGAACTCAAGAACTCACCATAACACGTCTGCATCCAGTGCCGAAGACTTCAGTGTCTGTATGTGTGTGTGTGTGTGTGTGTGTGTGTGTGTGTGAGGGGGTGGGGGTGCAGGTGTAGAGATGTCTTCTAAGAATTCCCAGCGCACACACACACACACACACACACAAGTGTACGGACACACAGAGACTAAATAAAGCATCGCTTATCCAGTAGAGCAACTGAGAAACGATTCATCCAAACTCATCCGCCTCTCTCTCACACACACACACTCTCTCTCTCACACACACACACTCTCTCTCACACACACACACTCTCTCTCTCACACACACACACACACACCAACAGGTGGTCCCAGCGGTCTGCAACACGCAGTAATAGCTTTCCAGCGAGTCACCTGAGACACTGTAGTGAATGAGGGCTAACACACACACACACACACACACACACACACACACAGACTCAAACACACACACATACCCATACACACACACCTGAGACACTGTGTAGTGAATGAAGGCTAACACACACACACACACACATACACACACACACATCCGAGACAGTACAGTGAACGAGGTCTTCAACAGACACACACACACTGATCTACTGCCTTGTTTTCATCTTTCTCACACACACACACACACACACAAACAGTGCTGTGTTGAGTTCTTTAACAGAAGACACATTCTCTATCACGTACACACACACACAATTCCACTGTTCTCCAGCTTTCACTCTCTCTCTCTTTCTCTCAGACACACACACACACACACAGTCATCCACAACTCCGTCTCAATCTTCATCTGTCCCTACAGTCACACAGTCACATGGCACCCAGACCTAGGTGCAGACATACACACACACACACACACACACACAATTACGTGTAAGACTTATGTGGATCACCAATATATCAGACAGCAAATAGATAGATACAGTAGATAGATAGATAGATAGATAGATAGACAGACAGAAAGACATTTAAAGTCTGTTGATGTTCCAAACCAATTATCATAGCGACATACAGTTCCAATCCTTTATTTGCCTTCTTGTTGTCATAGCGACATACAGTTCCAATCCTTTATTTGCCTTCTTGTTGTCATAGCGACATACATGTACAGTTCCAATCCTTTATTTGCCTCCTTGTTGTCATAGCGACATACAGTTCCAATCCTTTATTTGCCTTCTTGTTGTCATAGCGACATACATGTACAGTTCCAATCCTTTATTTGCCTTCTTGTTGTCATAGCGACATACATGTACAGTTCCAATCCTTTATTTGCCTCCTTGTTGTCATAGCGACATACAGTTCCAATCCTTTATTTGCCTCCTTGTTGTCATAGCGACATACAGTTCCAATCCTTTATTTGCCTCCTTGTTGTCATAGCGACATACAGTTCCAATCCTTTATTTGCCTCCTTGTTGTCATAGCGACATACAGTTCCAATCCTTTATTTGCCTCCTTGTTGTCATAGCGACATACAGTTCCAATCCTTTATTTGCCTCCTTGTTGTCATAGCGACATACATGTACAGTTCCAATCCTTTATTTGCCTTCTTGTTGTCATAGCGACATACAGTTCCAATCCTTTATTTGCCTCCTTGTTGTCATAGCGACATACATGTACAGTTCCAATCCTTTATTTGCCTTCTTGTTGTCATAGCGACATACATGTACAGTTCCAATCCTTTATTTGCCTCCTTGTTGTGCTAGTTGATCATAAATACACCAAAATTATGGCCAGAATGTTCAAAATAGCACATAAAACGTGACGGGATACAATAATTGTTTTGGAACATCAATGGACACATCTAACCACTTGGTGAGCAGCACATGTTTGAAAATCAAGGTTTAAGGACAATTTCAGACATGCACAAAGCAAGCTGTTCTGGAACAGAAAAGTTTTTTTTTTTAAATCAGCCAAATATCCAAGACAAGGCCAGTTATCAAAATGTTGGTTTCGATGATTCTATTTCT
>JAODXP020002958.1:45000-47500 GCA_027497455.2 Sardinella longiceps
GTGTGTGTGTGTGTGTGTGTGTGTGTGTGTATGTCTGAATGTGTGTGATGTGTGTGTGTGTGTGTGTGTGTGTGTGTGCGCGCGTGTGTAGAGAGAGAGAGCGAGGGAGTTCTGTCAGATCAAGCATTAGGTCCTCATGGCTACCCACTCTAGCCTGACCTGTGTGTGTGTGTGTCTGTGTGAGTATGTGTTTATGCTTGTGTGTGTGTGTGTGTGTGTGTGTGTGTGTGTGTCTGTGTGTAAGACCTGTCATGGCTTCCCACTCCAGCCTGACTTCTCACAGAACTGTACAGTCAGTCTGGCCACGAGTGATAGACCCTCAGGTAAGATGGCTACAACCAATCAGAGCAAGGCTGCCCAATGACTCCCTGTCCAGATATATAGAACAATGTGTTTGGCTAAACACCACAATGTCTGAATACAAGCTAGAGCTGGATTTGCTAGTGCTAGAGTGCGTCTAGAATTCTAGGCTAAGGCTAAGCTAGGCTAGGCTAGGCTAAGCTGACTCTGTCCTGCTCACTACAGCATGGGGGTCTGTCTGTGATGACACTGCAGGCGTTCCGTGACATGGGTTCCATGTAGTGGGTTTGAAATTGATTTCTGAATACCTGATCTGAGAAATAAGCCACAGCTTTGGACGTAGCTCTACTTTTAGGTGTTTTATAAAATGTCCATCACTCCAAATCGTAAAAATAAACCCTCTGCATAGATAGGTAAATGTGGTGGTCGCTGGCTCAAATGTCTTTTTGTATGTAATTCGTTGCAATCTCTTTGTTTATGACAACCCCACACCAAACCCTGATGGTGGGCCGCCAATGATTCTTTAGTTAGAATGGTGAATAAACTGGGGCTGAAGCCGTTAAAACCCCCTAAGCTATAGCACTGCCCTCTGTGTGCTACCACATGCTATGCTAACTAATGAGCTCAGTACTGTAATGCAGTCATGTGGACATAGCCATCTCAGTGCTAATGTGTGCTAGGCTAATTAGCCTACTGCAGTCATGTGGGCATAGCAATCTCAATGCTCATGTGTGCTATGCTAACTAATGAGCCCAGTACTGTACTGCAGTCATGTGCTATGCTAACTAGCATAGGTACTGCAATCATGTGGGCATGGACCTTTTTCACCTACGTCACTATGAGGCACTAGAACGAGGCTTGGGTGGTAAAACGGGATGGGGGAAAAAAAAAATCTGCCCAACTTTCCACCTGACCAACAGTAAGAGAGGGGAACAGCAGTAGATTTTCTGTCCGGCATCTGTGAGAAATTATTAATTATTATTTATAAAGCGAAGGGAGTTCCGCACCACGAGACAATGCACGGTATTTGAGCGCTCTACAAATAAAATTTAATTGAATTAAATTAACGTTTGCATTTCCTCTAGTTTACCACCTGAGCCTCGTTTTCGTTCGGAAGATGGCGGCTAGGTGAAAAAGGTGAATGCAATCTCAGTGCTAGTGTGTGCTATGCTAACTAGCATCGGTACTGCAGTCATGTGGGCATAGCAATCTCAGTGATAGCTTGTGTTATGCTAACTAGCATCGGTACTGCAGTCATGTGGGCATAGCAATCTCAGTGCTAGCGTGTGCTATGCTAACTAGCATTGGTGCTGCAGTCATGCAGGCATAGCAATCTCAGTGCTAGCATGTGCTAATCTAAGAAGCCTTGCATGTCGTAAAATCAGGGTGGGTAATAATTTGGAAAAAGGGTCAGCAGTTGGTTTGCTAATGTGTGTGTGTACTTCATACTGATGACTGTGTGCCAAGCGTTCAAATAGCACTTTGGAAGTGTCTGTGAGAGTCTGTCTTAATTTTGTCATACAATGTCCCATGTTTGTGTGTGTGTGTGTGTGTGTGTGTGTTTTAAAGTGTCATGCGATGTCCCGTGCATGTGTGTGTTTGTGTGTTTTAATAGTGTCATGCGATGTCCATGTGTCCATGTTGATACAGCAATTTGAAAGAGTCTGGGTGTGTAGTTCACTGTCAGTTTCCCCCTCGGCCAGGCAGCAGTGTGTGTGTGTGTGTGTGTGTATGTGTGTGTTAGGGTGCGGTGCTGGGTGTGTGTAGTTCGCTGTCTGTGTCCGTCTCCCCCTCGGCGAGGCAGCAGTGTGAGTGACCTCTGCGTGACCCCTGAGACTCCTCCCTCTCTGATGACACGCTGAAGCCGCTCAGCGAGCGTTCTAACTCCTCCCCAAGTTGTGTGATTGACAGCAGAGACAGTGGAGAGCCCGCCCCCAGCTTCAGCAGCTCAGCCTCCGATTGGTCCATGTGTGTGTGGGGGGTGTGGTCATCAGGGAGAGCACTGATGGGCAGGATGTTTGGCCGCGGGAGCAGCGTGTGTGTGTGCGTGTTGTGTGTGTGTGAGAGTGTGTGTGTGTGTGTGTGTGTGTGCTCCACAGGGTAGTAGGGAAACGGCTGGCCGTAGCAGCAGAGCAGCGGGTCTCCGTCGGTGACGCTGAGGGTCACACAGGGGTCGTTGCCCAGGGTAACCTGCAGTGTG
>JAODXP020002958.1:62500-67500 GCA_027497455.2 Sardinella longiceps
CCATCCAAGGATTTGAAAAGCGTTCTAAGCCTCTGTTAGCCAGACCCTAAAATACCCTAAACACACACACACACACACACACAGCCTCTGTAAGCAAATTTAAAGTCTGCACCTCTGGGCTTTTCACGTCCGTGGGTGGAGTGTTCAACTTCCCTGCCATGACAGACCTGTGCCACATGTGTGTGTGTGTGTGTGTGTGTGTGTGTGTGTGTGTGTGTGTATGTGTGTGTCAGATCTTATTCTTTGCATATTTGTGTTGACAGAGACAGACATCAAGAATAGCATCCCAATTTGGACCGCGTGTGTGAGTGCAGGTGTGAATGTGCGAGGATTCTTTGTGTGTGTGTGTGTGTGTGTGTGTGTGTGTGTGTGTGTGTCTGTGTGTTACCTGAATCAATCCAGCAGCAGGATTTCTTCGTTTCTCAAAGTGCTTTTGCCTGTGCTGCTCCTGGACCTTCAGAGCCAAGCCAGACCCTAGAATACCCTAAACACACACACACACACACACACACACACACACACACACACACACACACAATTACAAACCCAAGGCAGACCCTAGAATACCCTAAACACACACACACACACAATTACAAATGCAAGGCAGACCCTAGAATACCCTAAACACACACACACACACACACACACACACTCACGGCGGGCAGGGCAAAGAAAGACACTCCGATCACACACACACACACACACACACACACACACACACACACACACACACACTCACGGCGGGCAGGGCAAAGAAAGACACTCCGATCACACACACACACACACACACACACACACACACACACACACACAAGAAAGACACTCCGATGAGACAGAACACACACACACACACACACACACACACACACACACACACATTCACAGCAGGCAGGGCAAAGAAAGAAACTGTACTACTTGGACACTGTAAGTAATGAAGGTAATGAAAGGTAGTGATTTTTGCAATGGTTGTTAAGACATTCAGACTTGGCACGAGATCCTAGGCCACTGCAATTCTGATGATGTTGCCAGGTTACAGGATGTAGTAGAGGGAATGCAGATAAAGGGGAAAATTGGCAAATCCAAACTGAGTTGTGAAACCTGCACAAAGGGTAAATTTGTCCAAAGCAGGAACCGAGAACCAGATAGCCAAAGCACCACTTGAGCTAATTCACACAGATTTAGCTGGTCCAGTTGACCCAGTGGCAAAAGATGGATTTAAATACGCTTTAGCTTTTACAGATGACTATTCAAGCACAGTATTTGTGTACTTCCTGAAAGTTAAGAGTGACACCTCAAAGGCCACAGAGCGATTTCTAGCCGATGTATCCCCATATGGGAGAGTGAAGTGCATTAGGTCGGATAATGGCACTGAATTTACAGGTCAGGAATTCCAGTCTTTGCTGTCAAAAAATAGCATTAGACGCGAGACCTCTGCCCCACAGCAAAATGGCACAGCAGAGCGAAATTGGCGTACGCTTTTTGATATGGCAAGATGCATGTTGATTGAGAGTAACTTACCCAAAGAACTCTGGACATATGGCGTGATGACTGCTGCAGTAATACGCAACAGGTGCTTCAACAATAGGATGAAGCAAACACCATATTACTTGCTTACAGGGAAGAAGCCAAATTTGTCTAGGATGAGACTGTTTGGATCTGTATGCTATGCGTACATGCATGACAAGAAGACGTTAGACTCGAGATGTGAAAAGGGAGTGTTTGTAGGTTATGACAAGAATAGCCCCTCATATCTAGTCTACTATCCGAAACACACGAAAAGTTCTCAAACATCGTTTGGTGAGATTTGTTACAAAGAGTGTAGCAGGAAAAGAAACCCAGACAGACACAACAACACAACAACACATTGGATTTCTATAGCGCCTCTCTAGACACCCAAAGCGCTTCACAGTGGAGGGGGACCTCACTGACCACCACCAGTGTGTAGCACCCACCTGATGCACGGCAGCCATTATGCGCCAGAACGCTCACCACACACTAGCTTGAGGTAGAGAGTGAGGGAATTATTGAATGAGCCAATTACAGCGGGGATGATTAGGGGGCCAGATTGAATGAGCCAATTACAGCGGGGGATGATTAGGGGGCCAGATTGAATGAGCCAGGTTGGGACTTTAGCCAGGACACCGGGAAACTCCCTAGTCTTTGCCACAAGTGTCATGGGATCTTTTATGACCACTGAGTCGTTCAAAATGAAAACATTTGATGAAATTTATGTTTGGTAATGGTAGTTTATTTTCAGATATTTTTTGTTGCTGTATTCATTATTTGAAGGGCCTGAGATCAAGTGGGGGTGTTAAGGATGTGATCTCATATGACTGACGTCATTGCGCACTACGTGCTGTTCTCTATATATGTGAGTGCTTCAAATAAACAGATTCTCTTTCCGGTTTCCAAAAGTTGATATGAGCGTCATGTATCCTCCTTGACTGCTATTTACAACTAGCTCCTTAATGAAAATAAAATGGCTGCGCCAACAGAAAGACACTCCGATCACACACACACACACACACACAATTACAAACGCAAGGCAGACCCTAGAATACCCTAAACACACACACACACACACACACACACTCACGGCAGGCAGGGCAAAGAAAAACACTCTGATGAGACAGAACACACACGCACACACACACACACACACACACACACACACACTCTCACGGCAGGCAGGGCAAAGAAAGACACTCCAATGAGACAGAACACACACACACACACACACACACACACACACACACACACACACTCACGGCGGGCAGGGCAAAGAAAGACACTCCGATCACACACACACACACACACACACACACACTCACACTCACGGCGGGCAGGGCAAAGAAAGACACTCCGATGAGACAGAACACACACACACACACACACACACACACACACACACACACACACACACACACACACCTCACGGCGGGCAAGGCAAAGAAAGACACTCCGATGAGACAGAACGTTCCTGCCAGCAGGCGCCCAGCCCAGGTCTTGGGTGTCTTGTCGCCGTAGCCGATGGTCGTCAAGGTGATCTGCAGAACACATGAGGAATTACACATATTCTATCAACACACACACACATACACATACAATAGACACACACGTTATTAACACACACACACACACACACATACACACACAATACACACATACTGTATGTGGTTATAATTAATGTGCATTCTGCTGTTCTTCAAAGAAGACTTCTTGGAATGTTTTGACAGGTGGCCTTGCCAGCTGCACCATCTGTGACTTTTGAAACTTTAGTACTACCAGTGTGTCCAAAAGTCAAGGCAGGACGCTTAGTAGCACCGTGCTTCATAGCAACGGTATGGGGAGAGTGCTCGTCAGGCAGTGATCTTCACATTTGGAAAGCTAAACTAGGTAGCACCGTCGCGTACGGTAGTGTTGACGTATGAGCTGTCAAGCCAACAGTGTGAGCTAACAGGCTAACGTTAGCGCTTATGCTACTAATGTGTATTATAGGGAGCCAACAGTGTGAGCTAACAGGCTAACGTTAGCGCTTATGCTACTAATGTGTATTATAGGGAGCCAACAGTGTGAGCTAACAGGCTAACGTTAGTGCTTATGCTACTAATGTGTATTATAGGGAGTGAAATGGTTAAATGAGGCCACGTGAAATACACAAATAACAATATAAACATTTTCGATAGTAAAACTTGAACATGGTTTGTGTATTTTATTACATTCAGGGTTCCTACAGGTTTCTTCAAGTCAAATTCAAAATGCCTGTAACACACACACACACACACACACACAGGGTTCCTACAGGTTTCAAATTCAAGACTTTTTAAGACCATTTTAAGACCATTTATGTAAAAAATTAAGACCTATTGCGCAACCTATTTCACAGACCCACGGCAAAAAAACCTGGCGATCCACTCTTGTTGTGGTCGTATACTTGCAGGAGCTGTAGTACTTGGTTGAAACATTCTGGCGATGGAAGGTGTTTGCTTTCACGCCCATGTTACCAGGTACCAAGGTCAGGGATGAAAAAGGTGAACGGGAAATAGCAGTACGTGGCACACACCAACCAGCGCACCTAGGCTTTGCCTTAACATTGCAAATATCAGATTTTTCATTTGTAACTAGCATGATTGTTTCTAAGATTTTCCAATGGAGGGAAAGAAGCATGTACCTTCACCATGAAAAGCAATTACAAAAGAAAAATTGAGTACTTTGATACTTCATAAAACTCAACAGAGTACACCATATAGCAATCCCTCCCAAGTATGACTGACAGTTCAGTGTCAGGGCCCAGGCCACTGTCAAATACAGCAAAATACCCATCAAAAAACAATATCAACTCCACTGCAAAAAAATAAATAAATAAAAAAATACGATTAGATAAGATTAGATAGGCTAACAGACTAGGTTTAAAACAAAAGCAATAGGTTACAGGTATAATTAATGGTCTGCATAAAACACTCTACTGGCAAGTGGTATCAAAATAGCTCTATGAATAGCTATTAATAATGTAAATATAATTTAGAAAAAGTAAGATGGAATAATCCTTCAAGCGCATGGACCGCACATGGACCTCGGTGCGTTGGCCCTGCATATCTGCGCAGCTTATGACTTTCTCTAAACGCCGGCTGCTTTTCTAGTATTTTTTTCCCCCTGAGATGCATTTTCGTCCGCGATTCAGTCAGGCCTTGCGCATGAACTTTCAGGCAAGAATGAACGGGTTTAGACAATTTTAGACGCTGAGGAATAATTTTTAGGACGTTATGCGATGTTTCCCGAAGTGTCGGAAAATTGCATCTATGCGCAATGAGATCGTTAATATAGGCCTACTTAGGCCTATCAATAATTCAAAGAAACTTAGTCCAACTTAAATCCTTATGCTTTTCGTGAAAATAATTAGGCTATTTTAATTAGTCTGGGGAAGAGAGATGCTTGCTTATTCTACAGGTCATCCCTAGCCTTCCGGTCTAATGTTATGGTTAGGCTACAGCTATCAGTCA
>JAODXP020002958.1:72500-80000 GCA_027497455.2 Sardinella longiceps
GTGACGCCTACCGCGGGTCTGAGCACGTCACCGTCATGACCGGCAAAAAAAAAAATAATTTAAACATTGGCCTGTATATGTGGGGATGTCTGCACACTGATACTCAGTGAGAAGAAAAAAGTGAAAAAGAAGAGGTCTCTCTCTCTCTCCAAGTAGCCTACAGCTCGCTGCGGCCTGATCCTTCTCTCTCTCTCCTGCTCACACACACGCAAGCTGCCCGGCCCGCCCCCCCTTCACACACCTGACATTTTTAAATCCTCTACAGCGCGAAAAAGTCCCACAAATGCAGCGCTGATCAGCCTGTATCAGAGTAAATGTTCTTAGTTTAACATAGCCTAGGCTATAGGCCTGCTACTGCGCTATTTGAAATAACATTTCGAGCGGCGCCATTTCTGCCGCTCTCACTCTCCTGCTCACACACACGCAAGCTGCATCGGTAACCCCTTTACACATCTGACATTTTTAAATCCTATACAGCGCGAAAGAGTCCCACAAATGCAGCGCTGATGAGCCTGTAGGCTATCAGAGTAACTTTAATAAGTTAACGGGTTCTGCTTGTATGCAATCGGAGGACAAATGCCGCCTTAGCTTGGAAATTGTTTAGGTAGAAGGTGATCGCGTTTAGAAAGGTTGTCTAGTGTAGGTCATTTGAAACATTGCAGCGGTTCATTTAAGAAAATGACAGCTCCGAAATGACGGTGCTTTAGTTTGAGGTAGTGATAATCATAAAGAAAGATCACCATCACCTTATCCGTTACCCTTCCTAAAATGTGGAAATGTATTTCTCAAAGCTAAACCCAAGCGGAATGTTTTTTGATGGGCTACAATACGATGAAGCAGACAGAATGCATAAGACGCAGCAAGTTGTAACCTCGTGCCAAATGTTTAATTGGTTAACTAGGCCTACTAACAGTAGCCTAATGAAAAATTAAGTGAGGGTAATCATTTGTTCACTTCACACAAAAACATCTTGGACAGATTTGACAAATTGTAGTAGTGTCTAATCCACTGTCTACTGTAGGCTAATTTAGAGATTAGCTTTTTTTTAATCAACCAACATTTTTCTTTGTTGTTGATGTGGCGGGTCCCAAAAAAGGTGAACCATGCCTGTGATTGGTTACTGCTCTTTGTCAATCGCGTACGACTTCTCAAAATATCTGACATGCAAGATGTTCCCTGACAAATCGCGTTGGTAAGGAGTTCACTGTTTGGTCCCGACTGACCTATAAGACATAAATATAGCGGTATATCGCAAAACCGCGGGAATTTGTTGATTACCGACCGCGGTAAGAAAAAATCCAAACCGGCCCAGCCCTAGTGTGGACATGGTTATCCCCACCAAGACAACCGTCACTTTTCCAAACAATAAACCATGGGTGACGAAAGAACTTAAATCTGTCATTAACAAGAAAAAGAGAACGTTCTACACTGGGGACCTTTGGGAGGTTAAAGCAGTGTCCAAAGGAGTCAAACATGAGATCAGGAAAGGGTTAGGGTTAGGGTTGTACAAAGGAGTCAAACATGAGATCAGGAAAGCTAAAATGAAATATAGAAGGAAAGTAGAAGAACAATACAGTGGGAGGGATCTTAGAGCCGCCTGGCGAGGAATTAAGTCAATGGCATCATTAAACCAACAAGCTGAAAGGAGGATGCATATTTCTGTTCAAGGTGTAGAGTCATGTGATCTTCCAAATGCTTTTAATTTATTTTATTCACGTTTTGAATCATCTGACTTTTCTGACAATATTTCTATGTTGAGAAACACTTTGGTTCCAGATAATGACATAATGATATCTCAGGCACAAGTAACATCCTTGTTTAAAAAGGTCAATATTAGGAAGGCTGCTGGTCCTGATGCTGTTTGTGGGCGCACATTACGCTTCTGTGCAGACCAACTAAGTGGAGTATTCACTTGCCTCTTTAATATGTGTGCAAAAGAAAGCCATATACCCCAGATATGGAAGAGCTCCACCATAATCCCACTAGCTAAACTAAATAAACCCAAGGAGTTGAAAGACTTTAGACCAGTAGCTCTTACGTCCTTAGCGATGAAAATTTTTGAAAAAATCCTTAAAGCTGATGTCGTTGGTCAATGGAAAACTGGATACATTACAGTTTGCGTATCAAACTGGCAGAAGTGTGGATGATGCAAAGCTTTTTATTTTAGACACAGTATATAAACATTTGGAGAAGCCTGGGTCTCATGTTAGGCTTTTATTTGCAGATTTTTCTTCTGCTTTCAACAAAATGCAGCCACATATCCTGATCGAGAGACATGATTTCCAGGTACCGAATCAACTATTGCTGCTACTTCTAAATTTTTTAACAGATACGATACAGAGAGTCTTTGTAAATGGTCAGTTGTCCCAACCTATTACTTCAAATACTGGCTCGCCGCAAGGTTGTGTACTTTCTCCCTTGTTATTTATTTTGTACACAGATAGCTGCAGGTCTTCCCAACAAGGAGGCTACCTGGTCAAGTTTTCAGATGACACTGCACTGCTATCTTTATTCCAAGGTCCACATTCAAGTCATGGGCTAGCATTGACATCGTTTGTGAAGTGGTGCGACAATCATTTTTTTAAATTTAAATGTAGCCATAACAAAAGAGCACATAATTGATTTTAGGAGGGCAAAGGCAGAACCAAAAGCAAGTGTCATACATGGGGGGGATGTACTTAGATACAATATTTGACAGTGAGCTGAAGTTTCACGTAAACACTGAGACAATTGTCAAAAAGGGACAACAGAGAATTCATCTGCTGAGGAAACTTAACTCCTTCAGTGTCTCTAAAACCATTCTACGTAACTTTTATCAGTCGTTTATTGAGAGTCTTTTAACTTTCTCTTTTTTATGTTGGTTCAATAGCCTATCACAAGACAAGAACAGTCTCAGCAGCATTGTTAACACTTCATCAAAGATTATTGGAACACAGCTAAATAGTCTGAGTGCTCTGTTTAACAAACAGGCAGCGCAAAAGGCTAAAAGTATCATCAGTCAGCCTGATCATGTTTTAGGTGGTGAATTTTCATTAATGCCTTCTGGGAGGCGCTATTATTCTGTCAGGACAAAAACAAAAAGGTATTCTGGACTCCGTTTCCCGACGGATGCTAGCTAACCACCGTTGTCCGACGCAGTTACTAACGATAAAGATGGCAAACAACGACCATTTCCCAACACGCTTGAAGTTACAGTCGTAACATGTTAGTCCTGACGACATTGGTTACAACTTACATTGTTCCAACTACATCGTTCCCAGATGTTTCGGCAGCGTTCGGGGAGAATTCGGAAGCACTCGTTGCAAAAAGCATGTCAACATAGCATGGCTAAAGTTGTAGCATCACTAAGCTCATAAAATCGCTAGTGTTGATAAATAAATTACACAATTATAAACTTAGTGGTAGTGGTAGATAATATTCCCCGACATGACAGTGTTTCAATTTGTATGGGCTATTTGATGATAACCACGTTATTTAATGAGTCTCCATACAAAACAAAAAAAAAGTTAAAAACGTACTTCTTTTGATAGTCAACTACGAGTTGTGCCTTAACTCAAACATTAGGAATGATAGTGGTGAGGGTTAAGGCTAAGCACACCTGTAGCAGCAGATCGGTGTTTTGTCAAATCTCCGGTTCGAATCCAGGCGGGAACGAAGTCGTTTTTTTATATATATATATTTGACATGCTGTAGCCTACTCGTGATGGTTGGTGACGTGTTGTAAGTTATCTTTGTTTGTTCTTTGAAACTTCTATGGATAACTGGAGCATTTGTGTTTCAAACAGCATCTTACCACATGGTGAAGTTGAAGTGGGAATTAGTTAATCCTGTAGGTGGGGGTAATGCATCAAATGATGCTCAATTTGACAGTTTTAAGACCCAAACAGACGAGGAAATGGTCACGTGGGGCTTAACGACAGCTATACACCTGTCGCTGCAACTACAGTCCCACATCCGATGGTAAGGTCATCCGACGCCGTTGGGGAACGATTCTAAACACTAACGACAGTGAGACTACTGTGGTTGTAACGACTAAGTTCCAGCGACTGT
The DNA here is from genome assembly GCA_027497455.2 of Sardinella longiceps. Taxonomy (NCBI): domain Eukaryota; kingdom Metazoa; phylum Chordata; class Actinopteri; order Clupeiformes; family Clupeidae; genus Sardinella; species Sardinella longiceps. Next base: position 76,551 of record JAODXP020002958.1, read on the forward strand.
AGTTGTAAAGACTGTAGTCTTAGCGACAGCTTTGGGTAACACAAATGCCGGACAACCGTCGTTCCAACCACGGAAGTTGCTACGTTAGTTTGCAACGACGCTGTTGGGAAACGGAGTCCTGGATCTTTCATCCCTACAACCATAGATACAGACGGCAAGTCTGACCACGCCCACAAATATAGCTCCGCCGTAGGGGAAGTAGAGAAAAATAGTCCCCTCTGGGGGAAACGGCAGGCTCACACAGTGGGGGAAGTCAATGAGATGCTAAGCTAGAAGTTACACTGAGCACCATCTACAAGGACTTTGGCACATTTTTGAGGGCAATGCCTTAAGGTAGTAATGATGTTCAGATTGTCCGATGTGAAATCTGAACTTGACACCCCTCCAAACGTGATACTGAGGACAATTTAGTTGATGCTTCTTAGCTTCATTAGCTTGCTAACTAGCCAACTTCATTCATCACCACAGTAAATGTAGCTAACTTTAGCTTGCTAAACTGAGCTAATCAGACTTGTGATTGAAAGTTGCTTCACTTTTGACAGGAGCAGAGACAGCTCATGACATTTCTGTCAGTGTTACTGGAATAATCAAATCATGGAAAATTTATTTTAGTCTAAACCCAAGCATGCAAACAGGTCATAATGAGACAAACCATCTAACATGGACTTTATTCAATTTTACCAAGCGATCTATTATTGTTAAGCAACTTTCTCTACCTTGTCCATTCACCATAATGTTAATTTGGCCTCTGTTTTCCCCCACGCTGACTCCACCCTCGCATTTTGGGGGTGTTAACCGTACTTGCCGTCTGTATCTATTAGATTATTAAACAAGGTTGTAGGGATAGAGTACACTAAAGAAAATTGGATTTACTCAGCGCTGTTCATCACTGACAGGACAGGGTGTTTGATTGTATGTGTGTGTTAACTGTATGTTTGTGTTAAGATGCATATGGATATGTAAGGGATAACGGCCGCCGAGGTGTCCCGATATCAGAAGAATAATGGACGACGCGAAGGCAAAGAACATAGTCAAGTTCATTACGTTTGGATTTTTAACTTTCGCTGGATTTTTTTGGAGAGTTGTAAAACTATACATTTTTGAAAACTGTAATGTATTAGCAATCAGAAAAACAATGTTTCCATTTGCACAGGTGTCTGCATGGCGGCCATCTTGGATTTTTCAAAATGGCGCCCGAAAAACCTACATTTTGACATTTCTCAGCTTCTGAATAAGCTAGAACACTGATTGTAACTGCTAAACCTACATTTTCAGGGACAAGGAATCCAATGGCACCAACATAAATTGGATAGGTCTTAAAAAAATGGATTTTAATACAGAATTTTTCTTTTATTGATTGTTTTACTGAGATGCGCACATCGTCAGTGTAATGGAACGTTACACATAGGAAGGATCATGCCCTTTTGACTCTCTACACCTCATCGTCATCATCATCATTGTCACTTTCGTACGTGATGTCTTGAGAGTCTTCATCATTCTGGCAGTGGCTGCCACACTGACAGAGATCTGTACAGGCTAAGCTCTTTGTTCTGCAAGATCACCTAGCAGAGGAACAGTCTGATTTGCACTGACATCTCACCATCTCAACAAAGCTTTTGGAGCTGGAAGGACCTCTGTGGTGGTAGGCTATAGCTGACCATCTGAGTCTTTGAAGTACCCATTTTCCAGGGGATCCAACTGTGGAACCTGTGTTCTTCAACAGGACATCATAGTTTGACCAGCACCAAGACATCTGTGTCTGGTGAGAAGAACACCAGCTGTGCATCAGGTGGGTTTCGCTGTGACGCCAGCACTGCCTGGTGGATCAGGAGTGTGTCTCCTTCTTCGTGGTTGTTGTCCCCAAAGAGCAGGTCTTTGTTGCTCCTTGTGTGCCCAGAAGCAGATGTGATGATCAGCTTGGAGGACCCCATGTTGTACTGTGAATTTTGGCAGCAAGGTAGCTGAGATCATTCTCATGTTTGACACCTACAGAGAAGACTCTCTGAAGAGTGCTACCAGAGACAAACGAAGACAAGGCCAAGCCCCTGTGCAGAGATGACACCAACATCAAGCACATCCTAATGAGCAGGTTCCTTTCTCATGAGAAAACAAAGGCTGACTTGACCAGCTACCTTGCTGCCAAAATCCTAGAGTACAACATGGGATCCTCCAAGCTGATCATCACATCTGCTTCTGGGCACGCATACAAGGAGCAACAAAGACCTGCTCTTTGGGGACAACAACCACGAAGAAGCAGATCCACCAGGCATTGCTGGAGTCACAGCGAAACCCACTTGATGCACAGCTGGTGTTCTTCTCTCCAGGCACATATGTCTTGGTGCTGGTCATAGCAAACTATGATGTCCTGTTGAAGAACACTTCCATTTCTATGGCATCTGGTGTTGTGATAATTGAACCTCTGTGGAGAGCTCTAAGTCCAGAAAGAGCAAAGGCTTTGCCTGCCTCCCATGCCTTCACAGGGGCTGACAACACTGGGAGGTTCTCTCGCATAGGCAAGGCAACATGGTTCCAGGTGTACCTCAGAGCTGATGAGGATGTCATCAGTGCTCTGCAGATGCCTCTGGAGGAAGCAGACGTGACAGAGGGAATGCTTTCAACACTGGCTACCTTTGTATGTACAGCCTACTCACCCAAGGGCATCAGCATCAAGACAATCCCTTACCTACGTTGGCATCTCTTCTGCAAGCACATGGCAGAAGGTGAAAAGCTCCCTACAACAATCGGAGCTCTGAAACAGCACATCTTGAGAGTCCATATCCAAACACGGGTGTAGGGACAGGCAGCCATCGCTCAGCAGGTTCCACAGTTGGATCCCCTGGAAAATGGGTACTTCAAAGACTCAGATGGTCAGCTATAGCCTACCACCACAGAGGTCCTTAGAACTTAGCCTGTACAGATCTCTGTCAATGTGGCAGCAGGGCTCTAGAGTGCGACCAATTTGGTCCGAGATCATTATAGAGTTTAACGTTGCCAACTACAATAGTTCAGATCGAAATAATTATTCAGAAGAAAAATGTTTTGAACGTGTATCCAACCTAGGCAATAGCAATCATGTTGCATGCGTCCAATTTATAATAATCGCAGATGAAAAGACGTTGGCAAATTGCGGAGACAGAAAACAATATAGGCAGTTTTAAAAAGAGTTTTGGCAATATTCGGTTAGAATGAGTCGGGTAAACTCATTCTGGTTGACAGTTATCAATTTATTCTGGTGTTTGGCGCAAATTGAGTATCGCAAATCTTCCTTTTAAAACCATAATCATCCTTGCATGTTTTACTGCTGTCATTGCGTCCAGTGAGCACACTGATTTTTACCTCACTCACGTCAGATGCGGGAGTGGCTTAAAGCTACATAGCGCATCATCTGACCTGAGTGAGGTAAACACTGATTGGCATTGACATTTAGATTGAGCATATTAAGACATGTTA
>JAODXP020002958.1:95000-99772 GCA_027497455.2 Sardinella longiceps
ATTTAAATAAGTTTGGGTGGACACAGGAAGTAATCTAACACAAATGAGCTTTATAGGCGTGACTCACTGAGGCAGTGATGCCAAAGCTAACATACACAACAGTACATATACAATATATACATACTAATTAAAGATTTCACACACACACACACACACACACACACACACACACACACACACACACACACACACATTGAGATGGTGAGTGTTTCATATAAGGGGCGGGACTTCTGGGTTGTCTATAAAGTCCTTGGAGACGGGCACTTCCTGTGGTTGTTGTGGAAACCGAGAAGCAGGAAGTGATGTGGCAGTGATGCTGCTCAGGTCCAAACGCATCTTACTGGGGTCCACCTCCAACCACTGCCTACTGGGACACACACACACACACACACACACACACACACACACACAGAAAAACACATAAACGCACACACGCACACACACACACACACACACACACACACACAGAAAATACATAAACGCACACATTTTACTTCTTTATTTGTGTCCACAATTCAAAATAATGATACTCAAAGACACAAATTTTAACAGCTGCAATAGATGCACAAGAGTGAATTAGCTATATGACTGACAGCACAAATTAAACACATATTATGGATATATACAGCATCTTCTTTTCCAGACATGGTAACTGCCTATTAAAGATGATATTGAGCAGTATTTAGCTAGCTGTTTTGCTTTTGATTTTGAAAAGCCAATTAACCTGAGGCCCCTTGTGACCAACCTATGCACATGGCCTAGGCTGCCAAATATGAACACAAGCAACTGACAATTATAACCAAGATCACTTATTTGCTGCACAAGAGGTTGGTATTTCACTGCCTTCTCTAGGAAGGTTTCCTCCAAAAAGGGATCAAAGCAACAGGCAACTTCCAGAATAAAAACATTTCTTTGGTTCTCATCAACAATGGTAATATCAGGTCTGTTAGCTTGTACAGTATGAAATGCAGACATACCATGATTTAGTTGAAACATGTATGGTTTGACAACACGGTTTGTATAAACTGTCACTGTAGGTAAGAAGAGAGATGATAATTGATGTAGCAAAATGTCCACAATCCTATCGTGCCACACACACACACACACAGAAAAACACATAAACGCACGCACACACACGCAGAGAAAGACATAGAGTGAGACCTTCAGGCAGCCTGACCAGTACACATACACACACACACGCACGCACGCACGCACACACACACACTGTGGGCCCTATCATGCACATGGCCCACTGTGCTGTCGCGACTGGCGAAAGCTGTCACTACTATTCTGTGTGAGTGCATCTGTAGCTAGTGTGTAGTTGGTGTGCGTGTGTGCGTGCCTGTGTGTGTGTGTGTGTGCGGGCATGCCTGTGTGTAGTTGGTGTGCGTGTGTGCGTGCCTGTGTGTGTGTGTGTGTGTTATACAGACGCAGAAAACGGCTTCGCTACTGACCGTGAAAAACCTGGTCATTCGTCAGTCACACATTCCTGAAATGCCGTCGTTCAATGCCGTGGAATCCACAGTAATCATTAAGCAAGTTTCCGCTGCCACGGCAGGAGCTCTCTGATTAGTGCACCTGGCACTGAGCAGATGTTTATGTTTACCATGTGACGGATTCAAATGAATGGAATAAACGTGCATCCTGTGCGCTCTCATCCCTTTTCAAAATGTCTTTCAAGAGAGCTAGAGATAATTAAATGCAAAAATATGTTTCTCTCTTTGGAAAAACAAAAAAAAAACCCTTCATCAATTTTGCCTCATGTGTAGATTAATGTTTGCTTAAATGAACATACTTTCTGGAATGAAAGAGAGAAAAGATTTTTTGCTTTCTTTTTTGCGGTTTATAATTATAATTCGCGCACCACACCTCATTCAAGAACCACGCAGTCGAGAATACAGGAGATTGCTTCTTTCCACGTTGCAGATCAGTTCACTACGGCAAACAGCCGGCAGTGGCTAAGTCTCGATCAGTGGAGCACAGATTCATTTCCGGGGCCCGTCACCGTTGGGAAAAACCGTGCATGCTTAAACTCCCTAATGTTTGCATGCTTAAACTCCCTAATGTTTGATGTTGGGTCAAATAGAGACCTGTATGACTTCCGGGCGCACGGCTGCACGCTGAAACGCTCGGCGCTCGCACCAGCCGCTTAAAACCGGCTTTTTGTTTTGTCTTGAACCGTCTTTTAACACAGTTGTTTTAATTTACACCGAGCAGTGGATTAATCCTATACTGGCGTTTACACCTAAAACCACTTTTTGGTGGCTGTCACCCAGTGTAAGTTCAGAAATGTCAATAGTGGGCTAACGTTATGGACATTGACTGCTCATCTGACATTACCAAAATGGTTACCTCCATCCGTCCTAACGGAGATCAGAGGTGAGCTAGCCTCGATCGAGCAACTGATCGCCGTCCTTTCTACAGAAACAAACCAATCTCGGTGCGAGGCTTACCTCCATAGAGCCTTGGATACCTGGGCCGTCTACAGTGGATGTACTTCCAAATCCTGCTTCAGGCCCTTCCACCACCTGGACCACGGTGCCTGCTGGCAGGAGTCGACGCTCTGCCTCCTCCTGTCCAAAACCGTAGTGGCGATGATCCGGAGTTGGAGCTTTCAAATTCCTTTGCTCCTCTGGCTGATCTTCCAGAGTCGCCTTCGCTGCAACTGAATGAAGTCCCTGGGCATCCTGATGGCCTTGGTCCAGTGCGGTGCTCATCTGCTCCAGTCCCTGGGGATCCAACATCGGCCATGGCGAAACTGCATGGAACCCGCAAAGCTACCTCCAAACGGAACAGGTCTCCAAGCGACGACTCTCCGACTCCAGACAAGCGCCCCAGAGTCTCTTCTTCGGAGACCTCACTGGGTGCCATGGCTTCAGAAGACCACTCTCCTCATGGCTCGTCTACCCCTCTGTCTGCTCCGTTGCACTCATCAGCAGCTGTCGCTAACACTGTTAGCCCGGGTAACCCTGCTTGTCAACTTTCACCACCGGTCTCAGCGCGTTCAATCGCTGAGTACCCGAAAGCTAACGTTAACACAAACACTGCTAACGCTGACAACATTCAGTGTCTGCAACTCCCACCAAACACAACCACGCACTACGACTGTAACGTTCACTGCACTCCAGAAATCTTAATTGTTGGTGACTCTATTGTTCGACAATTGATTATTCCAAGTGCAATCACCTATTGTCTATCTGGTGGCAAAGTTATTGATATTTTAAAGCTCATCCCCTCTCTCCTTGACTGGCACCCCACTATCAACATTGTTATCGTTCACGTGGGAACGAATGACGTCATGGCCAGACGTTCAATCAGACTTCAGTCAGAACTCGAAACTCTATGTTTCACCATAGAAAGTTTGGGAAGCGTTGCATTATGTCTGGCCCGATTCCTTTTAACTCTAGACAATCAGAACGCTTCAGTAGGCTCTATAGTCTCCATAACTGGCTTAAAAATTTTTGTTATGCCGCTGGACATGATTTTATTTCGAATTTTGATATATTTTGGACAAACTCCAGTCTTTACAGGCCTGATGGTGTGCACCCCAATAATAAGGGAATTCAGCAGCTAGCAAACAATTTTATTCAGTTTATTGCTTTTAGTACTCTTTGACATACACAACAGCATGACCCAAGTCAGAGTGCTAATATACTCAAGTCCAACAGTGTGGGCCCTGCTGACCCTTGTCCTCCCCCCAGCCTTCCACACTGCTCTTCTTCCTGCCTACAGATGGCGCTGTTTAATGTTAGATCACTGTCTAAAAAACATTCATTGTAAATGACATTATCACAGCTCACAAGTTAAACTGTATGTTTCTCACTGAAACATGGCTGGATGCTTCAGGCAACTATGAACTTCTTGAGGCATCACCACCAGATTTTTCTTTCTCTCACTGCTATCGCTCCAATCAGAAAGGTGGTGGCATAGCGGCTCTTTATTCTAATGTGTTGCCTTGTAAGAATATATCTCTTGGTTCTTATTCCACGTTTGAATATTTAGCAATTCAAATGAAGTCACCAAACTCCTGTGTAATGGTTACACTTTACCACCCACCGCAGAACAAAGTAGGTTTCATCTCTGAGTTTGGTGAACTGTTGTCCAATACAGTGACTAACTATGACTTCATTCTTATTTGTGGTGATTTTAATATTCACATTGATAACACAGCAGACTGTTATGCTATGCAATTTATTGATCAGCTGTCAATGTTTGAGTTTACACAACACATCTCTGTACCCACTCATAATCTTGGTCATACTTTAGACCTGGTTATCTCAAAAGGGCTTGATGTTTCTTTTACTGGTACCTTGGATGTTGGGATCTCTGATCATCTCTGTATCTTCTTTAATGTTGCCTGGCCAACTAAATGTACATCTGGCCAAAAACATTTTGAGGCGCAACATTGGGGAAGATACTCCCAATGAATTTATTTCTGCCTATACTAGTGGTACTAGATCACTTTCTGCCATTCTTGCTGATCCAAATCTAAATTCCCCTACTGATCTAAATTGTGACAATGTAGGCCTATCTTCAAACTGTGATAAATTAGTCAAGTATTTTAACAATTCCATTACTGCAATTATGGATACAATTGCTCCAAAACAACTGAAGTCTGTCCCAAGGAAGAGTAAACCACCCTGGAGGACCTCTGTAGGAATAACTACTTTTAAAAAGAACTTGCCGTAAGTATGAACGTAAAATGGCGCAAGACTAAATCTCACGCTGATTTTATGATCTATAAAAGTCACTTACTCAGGTACAACTGTGAA
>JAODXP020002959.1:0-10561 GCA_027497455.2 Sardinella longiceps
CATGATCTAGGAGACTTCCATAGTCAGTTGTGGAATCATGGACAAGTTGGTTGAACCCAAACTGATGCATGACTGTGAGAATGTCATGGTTGGGGGAAATGAAGAGTCAATGTTGAAATCCCCAGTGATTACAGTCAAATGACGGTCTGGTAAGGATTTCAGCAGATTTTGTAGGTTGGTGAGAAAAGTAGGAACAGGCAGGGAAGGAGATTTGTAAATTGTGATAATAGAGACCTTTTTTGAAAGTTTGGTCACATCAACTGCAGTGTACTCGATGCCATTGATATTGAAGTTTGTTTGTGTTGGTGCAATGTCTTGTCTGGCAACAGTCATCACCCCACCTCCACGTCCCAGTGCAGCAGGCCTGTCTGCTCTGATGACTTTTGACTGTGGTAGGATTGGTGCTACTTGTTGATGCGGGTTAAGGAAAGTTTCAACAAAACAAAACACATCAACCATTTGAAGACTGTTGTCCATTTTTAAGTCTTGTTCATGTTCCAAGTAGGACCTGATATTGAGCAGTCTGATTAGCAGTTCTCCATCACTGACTGTGGCAGCATTACAGGGGAGAGTCTGTGAGCCTGGCGATGTCCCCTACGTACCTCGCTAAACATTTTATCTCCGTACGTGGTCTGGACCAAGCCCCCTAGCTGCCTTTCCCTCGGTTACTCTACGGTTTAGCCAATCAGCACACAGTTTAGGGTGATGTCTCAAATTTTTGTAGTCCCAAAGGATAGGAACTCGTTTGTTATTCTCCCCCACTTTCGAATTTACATTCACAAAATTGGTACATGACATTAGCATCCATGATCTTGAGGATTTATTGCCACTACGATGTCAAAATAGATCAGAACTTGCGAAAGATCTGTTAATACTGAAAGAGAAAGTTGTAGGCGTGAGAGCCAGGCGAGAGAATATGTCATATCCAAACGGAAACCTATTTCAATTGCGTTGGGCCAGACTGTATGACATAGTCGACAGTCGCTTTCGCCCAGGCTAAGAGTCTGTGGTGTTGCTTTTTGTCGAAGACGGTCCATTTCGCGAATGACAGATGGATTGGTGCGGATTGCAGTAGCGTCAAACCCAAGTAGGAAGAGGCCATTTAAGTGTTTCACACGACTCAGGGCCACATAGGCTTGGCCTGGCATGAAGGAACCTTTTCCTTCCATGGCGACAACTATCTTATCCATGGTTTTGCCTTGGACTTTGTGTATGGTGCAACCCCAGGCTAGTGAGAGAGGAAACTGTGAACGCTTTGCTTCCACAGATCGCCGACCCCTTCCAGTGTAGAACTGAACATCCAGTCTGTTGATAGGTACAGCCAATGGGAAGGATTGTTTCCACTGGCTGTCAGCAATGGCTTGCTTACCAACCCTTTCACTGTCAAATTTGACAAGGTTTTGGTGTTGTGAATTCCAACAACTGTGCCACAGACACCATTGGCAAGACCATCAGAGACATCTATGTTGGTGGTGATCATCACTCTAGAGCCAACTGCTACAGACAGTACATCCCGGAGGCCACCTGTGTCTGATGCCTTAGTGGAAAAGGTAATGTCAATAAGGCCTGTCTGTATGTCCTTTTTTTGTCGATAGCCTTGATGTCAAAAATTGGGCTTGGTCTTTGGGTGTTCTGTGTTGTGCTCATCAACCTCTTTGTTGGTCTTGGGCTTGGTCTTTGGGTGTTCTGTGTTGTGCTCATCAACCTCTTTGTTGGTCTTAAACTCCCGGTTTAAAAGCTCAGTGCATACCAAGTACAAGTTACCCTGCTGTCTGTACTGGGTGCATGGACCATCACTGTAAAAATGGACAGTGCTGATGTCTCTGTATGTGCTTCGGACAAATTCGAGCACTGGGGACAAGTGCTGCCATATTGCTGCGGGGCCTTTAATTCTGGAGGGAGAGATGGAGCAGAAGGACACTGGGCTGGGGTTGGAATGTATATAAAGCACACCTGTGTGCAGTGTTGGCTTGCTGGTGTGAAGCTCCAAAGTGAACAGCTTGTATTTCAGTGCTGTATTTGCATACATCATTCTCAGAAAAATCCACATGAATCAAGCATTCATGGCTTTTCAATCCATTTCTGAGAGCCCTGTAGGGGATGAACTGATGCCTGATATTGTAGATGTGCCTTTTGAATTTGTGCAGCTGGAGGTTCAGCTGGTCCAACAGGCCCTAACGGCCGATTCACACACAAACCTGTGCGGGCGGGGTTTTGGGGCGATTTCATTTAAAATACATGTTAATTGTTAACAGGTTAGGTCATTCAGACTGCATGTGTGTTCTACACGGCTCCTGTCCGGTTTCTGAACGGTGAACCGCACAGCTCCCGTGCTGCTTTTTTGAAATAGAAATGAGTTCTATTTTTCCAAGCATTTTCAGCGCAGTAAGCGGGACTTGCGCAGTGTCCATAGATTTTGAATTCGGTTCGCGCAGAACACCGCAGAGACAATTTCAGGTGTGAATGCACAAGCCCACAGGCACCGCTCACGGACCGTCCCGCTCCCGCACCGCGACGCGCAGTTTGTGTGTGATTCGGGCCTTAAAGGAAAATACCGGAGTGAATTCAAGCACAGCCCTGTTGAAAGAGCTTGCTAAAGGCGCTAGTTGGCGAGTGGAACAAATTAATTTGTTACAGCATAGACCGAACACGAACACAGAAGCGAACAGGCACTTTACACTGAATCAATGGGACTTGACAGTTGGAAACCGAAAGTAAGATCTGAGGTTACATTGACTCAATGTAATGTGTCTCGTGCGCGTTAGGTCCATGCTGTTCGAAATTCTTTCATTTCATGCGAAATATATTGCTGTTAGAAGGCTCGTGCAGCAGGGCTATGCTTAAACTTACTCCGGACTTATACTTTAAGAGTGGACCTGAACTCCTTCCTCATAGTGACTTTAGAAGTCTTGTTTGGGTCATTCTTATGTTCTATAGCACGCTGTGGCCCAGTGCATGTATGTGACTTCACTCTCTGCTGCAAATGCACTTACTTCTGGGCAAGAGAGGTCTTTGCATGCAGCGCAGGCACCTTACTGTACATGCACTTTTTATTTTCCGGGTTGCATGTGACGTATCCCACTAGCTCATCCAAATTAATGTTGTTTATCAGCCTGAGTTGGTGAAGTTTCTGCACAATTAACTCTAAATTCCCATGCATTTTGCACATGCATGTGTCATGGTCACTCAGCGTTGGAGCTACGACCTAGAATGGACGTAGAGAACAAAAAGTGAGTAAGAAATAAATCTTTCCTCAGCCATGAATTTCAAATGCACATTCTTCATTGTATCCAGAAGGAAAGTTTTTGCTTCTTATTTTTTTTTTAAAGGTTTTGGTTTGCTTTTTACCTGTTGTCATTCTGCTTACGTCGTCTCTCTCGTAGAACGCCCTAACCCTTTCCACCAGCTGATCCCCTGTCCTTCGGTTTCGGTTCCGCTGGTAGGTGTAACCACCAGTCACAGTCTTCCACCTTGAAAAAATCCAGTGAATCCTGGGCAAATCTTGGAAAAATCCAGTGAATCCTGGGCAAATCTTTGCATCTTATACTTCTTCAGTACGTGGCCTGTAATGATTTTTGATATAATTTGTCTTTCCCTCTCCCCCTTTGCATTTCTGTATTTTTCCCTGATGTTCTCAATCAATGCATGATGAAAGAAGAGAGTCTTTTGAATGGTGGCGTGTGGAAGCAGGCTTATTTTTCTTTTGACTTTTGTACGAGGAGACTGAATCTTCATTTTCAACCTTTGCGATTGTTTTTTGTATTTTTCTTTTCTTCGCGTCTCATTTTGTGAGAAAATCCTGAAGTTCTTCAATTTTTTTCATCATTTTGCGTCTTGTTTTCCTGCTTCTTCGTTGTCCTTGCTTACGTTGTCTAAAACACAAGGACATCATTGTAACTTTGTATTGTATTGTATTCATTGTAACTTTATTTACATTCCCAAGAACTCATTGGGATTGACAAATGACATGTTCCGGTGTCAAATGAGCCCTTTCCTGAGCTTGTCCGTGCCTACTATCGCACTTGCAAGATCTGTGGGAGAATCCACCCCCCGTTTGTTTTGGTAAGCAAGCTAGGTCACATGACTTAGCTGGAGCTTACTATTTGAATTACAACACGACTTGTGCTTTCTCAGCCCATTCAACTGTCGATACACTTCGATAGCGGCTTTCTGCTATAGTCGACTACTATCGACTATACGCAATTCTACATGGAGGATCATTGGCAGAAACGTTTAATAATGGCTTTTTTGGTTTTTAGCCTACTGGATCATGCCACTGGACTTGCATAGGATCTCTTTAAGCTAAGTCCAGAATGGTTAGCTTGTAGTTAGCATACAGTAGTTATGTTGTCATGGTTACTGCCAAGTAGTTACGTTAGCACACTAGCTTGGTTCATGGTCATACAAAATTGTTTTGCAGAGGCGTGATTGAATTTTTTGTTGGTATCATTAATACAGACAATATTATGGTACACATACATTAATATCATTCTATAATTTATTATGAGAAAATTAGAGGGACACCAGGCAACGTTTTTACTGTTAATTTACCAGCCTCAAAGTCACTTCAATAATGGTTCATTACTGGGTGACCGATGCCTCTCTCGTCACAACAGTGGCAGCTGGGGTTTTGTATTAAAGTATAAGTCCAGAGTAATGTTAAGCATAGCCCTGCTGCACAAGCCTTCTAACAGCAATTTATTTCGCATGAAATAAAAGAATTTCGAACAGCATAGACCTAACGCGAACGCGAAACACTTTACATTGAGTCAACGGCACCTTAGATCTTACTTTCGGTTTTGAATAGCAGGTCCCATTTATTCAGTGTAAAATGCTTGTTCGCTTCTGCGTTCGCGATCGGTCTATGCTGTTCCAAATTATTTTGTTCCACTCGCTAACTAGTGCATTTAGCAAGCTCTTTCAACAGGTCTATGCTTGAATTTACTCCGGTGCTTTCCTTTAATGTCATATGTATAACGTTTAATTATATTACAATTGGTTTGGTCACAACATCTCTCATATCGACAAGTCAAGCTAACATCGTATACTATACGATATAATAAAGGACCATCAAACCTGTCCAGGGACAAAAGATGGAAATTAGCCATATGGCTATAATCTTATATATTCTGCATTTTTTCAAATGTTATTAATATATGCTGTCCCTCTGTAAAATAAATAAACTTCAAACTTCATACTGATGGTCAGTGCAGTACAAGCCACTTATTTTGTTTTTGGCAAGGGATTTGTAAATTTGTTGTTTATGAAGTTCCATGGAGACTACAGGTGTGTCTGGTAATGTTTTAAAACCATACCACTTAGAGCCTATAGCATAAATAGCTGAAGACAAGTGACCCAGATCAGAGGTTCTTTCAAAGTGGGGGTCGTGAGGGGCGCCAGAGGGACCGCATGGAAGATGGAGAAGGAAAAAATTAACACATGAAACTATGCTATTGAATTAAAAATAACTCCAAAATATTCCTGTGTGAGTATAACTGCACTTGTGATAATCATTCACATAAAACTTACAAATTATATTGTTTTTTGCTTTTCTAATTGGTTGGCATATCCATGTGTTGGAGTATGTTCTGATGGGGCCGCAGCTATGACAGAGAGACATAGCGAAGTGACAGAGCTAATTAAACAGAAAGCCCCGCACGTCGTTTTCACACACTGTATGTTCCATCGCGAAGTCCTTGTGGCTAAACGCATCGATGACGAGCAGGAGACCATGCAGGTGGTTAACTTATTACAACTCGACCCTTGAAGGACCGACTCTTTAGCATTCTGTGTGATGAAATGGGAGCTCCGTTTAAAGGATTGCTGTTTAATTCAAATGTACTGAACCAAAGCATGCAGGGTGTGAAACATAGATACTGCATACATACAGTATCTGTCGCTGAAGCTAAACATGACTTTTTACGCATGTTCCATATCAGGGGGCCTCAGCTGAAAATGTACTGGTGTAAGGGAGCCTTTGCATAGTAAAGTTTGGAACCCCTGACCTAGATTGTCTCTGACATACTTTTTTACTGTGAATACTGTCACCACTGAATCAACACCACCACCACAAACTTCATCTTTTAGCCCACATGCAGGTACTGTAAGCTGTCTTAGAAAAGGTGAACAAAATGTTTTATAACCGTATATGCAAGTAGTAACAAAAAAGAACCTGTTATCACATTCTAGAGGGCCTTGTATCTTCAAAATCTATGAAAATCAGCTAAATATGATAGGCTTTTGAACAACTCTTGGTAAACTAAAACTTGATAAGAGGTAAGCTCATGAAAATAAATCATTTGGTTGTATAATGCACAGCTTGCAGGGGTTTACACAATGCGAAAATCAGTCAGGTAGCCAAACAGTGAGGACAGTATATTACAGTGTCCCGCACATCATGTAAAATTGTGATAAAAATTTAAATTGTGCACTGAATGTAGTCCGTCATTCAATTTCTCTTCCTAATTTTTGTAATTTCTAATTTATCATGTGTTCCTTATATGTTCCTTAGAGCTGCTAATGAATCTTATCAACAGGGTAGATATATTTAGATCCTCACTTATAGCCCAAGTGAAGTAAACAGTGCTTGACGTGCGTTTTACCTTTCAACTTGTAAGAATAAAGAGCAAAAAAAAAAAAAAAGACTTAACCAATTATAACCTTTCTAGGTCACAGGATGTGGTTTTAAGATGCCATCAGAAGCAAGCTCATTCTCAGTTCTCACAGTGCACAGCTGTCAGTGTATATTCTTCAGTGTGCTTGTAACCTCTGAAGATTGGTGAGATAATGGCAAGCTGTGCAATATCTGATAGATCAATCAAAGCAGAGTCAGCAATACAGGTAATATTTAATTGATTAAATTAAGAAAGCTCTAATCTGACTTTATGTACCAGTATTATAACTCAATGTCTAGGTAACATACTCGCTTGAGTAACACGGATGTTGTTATAGGGTGCTTGAACACTGTCTAATAAGAAATGTGTTCTGTTATATGAATTTATTTATGGGCCGGTGGTAGCATAGTGGTTAATTCAAGGACCCTGACTCTAGTGAGTTGGTAGTCTGTGAGTTGTGGGTTTGAATCCAAGCTGCCCCTGTTGTGCGCTTGAGGTACCTAACCCAAGTTGCTTGAGGGGAAACTTGCCCTGAAGTAATTGATAATTGTCAAATGTAAGTCGCTTTGGATAAAAGTGTCTGCTAAATGCATAAATGTAATATGTATTTATTTGTTTATTATAAATAATAGTATGTATTGTTTGTTGCACAGGTTAGCACACTTGTTGGTCAAGATGGTCGTAATGGTCCAAGAACAGCAGTAGAGGGTATGTTTTAATAATAAAAAGAGGGCTGAGAACCTGAAATTATTTGCACAAAGAAAAAAAAAACCGATTGTGCTGAATACATGCATTCACCACCACCTCTTTCAATCCAATTCAAATTGTAATCTGATTAAGCACAATGGTTGTGATGGCCTGGGTACATGAGGTGTTTTCAATCAGTTTCGGCACATAAACCGATTAAAACGGTGCATGTTACCAGTGATATAAGGGTGTGACAGAGCATTGTCACAACAGTTGAGTATGTCACTCATGTTAACTTACAGGTTCAAATGAAGGAACTCAGTTGATGGACACCTATGATGGAGCCTCTCACCGTCCACCTGTGCTAGTGCAGGCCCTCAATCAGGTAAGTTTCATTTTTGAAACTTTGAAACAATTTTCAGGTAAGTATCATTTTTGATATCCAGCAAGCAATCGTTTCTCAGCAGCTGAGGTTCCATACTAGCCTGGCTTGCTCAACCACATTCAGAAATGAGCTGGTCCACGCGGGATTAATCTAAACGTCTATGAAATGCTATCAAACTTCTATCAATGTTATAGGATAGAGCTGGACATAGTCATCGGAAGCTCGCCTCCTTCAGCCTTCTTGTTTCTCATTGGGTCCTGATTTTTCTGGGCTTGAGAGTTGAGGAAATTGCCTCCTTGGCCATATTGACTTGATCATGAAATTTCATGCAGCGACAGGAAGTATGGGTGGGCCCAGGCTAGTGCCAGACCCTTGTAGAAAGCAAAATGTAGGCCGAGGGGCTAGCTATGACCAGGCTACTTTGTTTTATGACTGATAATAAAATATATCACAAGCCTGATTTATTTTGCAGCTAACACGTCTGATAGTTCAGAAACAAGAGGAATTGGATGATGATCTTTGTAACAGTAAGACAAGTATTGCACAATCATACAGAGATCATACAATGAAAACAATGTTTATGTATGTGGCTTTCTTATCATATACTGCACCCTTGTGCAATCCTTCCCAGCCAATTCTAGCACAATTTTGTATAAGTATGAAGTGAAGGATCACACGGGACGGAATGTGTTCACCATGAAAGAGGAAGATGATCCCTGCCTTCGGCAGTGCTGTGGCCCGTCACGTTCTTTCACGATGCACGTCACCGACACCGCTGCCCGTGAGGTCATCACTCTGATCAGACCAGGTGTCTGTAACTGTTGGAGTGCTGAGGTATGAAGGGAATTTTTTATTAGTTGTGATTTTTTGAGTGAAAAAAACATATATGCAAGGATACAAGAATATTTATTTGTCACATACTGTACATAATAGCTATTGTCTGATGTCAGCCTATTTGTGCTTTAAAGGGGAGGGTAGGAAGAGGCTGTATGGCAGTGGCCCCAAATATTTTTCGTCAAGGGCCGAATTTTGTCAAGCATGCCAAGGGCCAACCCCGCAAACACTCAAAACCACGCGTTGAAAGGATGCTAGTTAGAACATCACAAAGTAGGCTGTCCTTTAGTCTTCTGCTTTCTCTAATGCACTCAATAAACCTCATAGTACAGTATGATTGCCTCTATAGGCCTACTGCTAGGTCTTTAAGCATGTTTACGGAGAAAACAGATGTCAGATGGTGCCACGGCCACTCATTTGGTTCCTGCGGGCCGGATCTGCCACGGTCCGCCATTTGGGGACCAGGGCTGTGGACTGTTCACACCTGAACATTCCGACATTCCATGGAGTAACTGAACATTCTATCATTGAAATGCATTGGATTTATGCTCTTTCTGACTTGAAAAAAATGGGTAATAATATTTCAAATATGTACACATTTACACAATAATACACATTTGAAGCACACAAATTTGGAGGTCCCAAATAGATTGAAGCTTCATGCACATAAATGTAAAACCACTTTTATCTGTCCAGGACCTCCAAATTTGTGTGCTTCAAATGTGTATTATTTGAAAGAAAGTGAATTTAGACATGTTTTAAATGTTATTACCCATTTTTTTCAAGTCAGAAAGAGGCATAAATCCAATGCGTTTCAATGGTAGAATGTTCAGTTACTACCATGGAATACGATACGATACGATACGATAATACTTTATTTGTCAGTTTGCACTGAAATGCTTTTAGAACCTCGGAATGTTCAGGTGTGAAACAAGTCTATAAAGTGCAGATATACAGTAAAAGAGGAGAAGGGTTGGTTGGGACAGTGGCTAGGGGCTGCATAGGATGGTTGGGGGAAAGGCGGAGGTGGGGGATGAGAGGGGGCACCATAAGGAGCACCCAAGAGCAACAGAGAGAAGGGAAATGTGGGGAGGTGGGATAGTTTGTGGTGAAACAGGGGAGATGGGATAGTGTTCTGTATGTATGTGAGGAGAGCGTATAGTGTGTGTTCAGAGTTAGGATATATTTGTGAGTGAATGTGTGTAATGTCAGTGTAGTGTGTGAGTTCAGAGTGGCCTGGGAGTAGACACTTCTCCATCCGTCATTCCATCTATCTATCCATCCATCCATCTGTCTATATATCTTCTTTCTCTACTTAAGCATTACACACATCCTCTCATTTCTTTTCTTTCTTTTCATGTTGTAGATGGAAGTTCTGCGTGCTCCAGGCATTCCTATTGGGTATGTCATATCCAACACATCATCTATCTGGCCACGACTGACTATTGAAAATGAAAGAAGAGAGCCAGTTCTGAAGATAGCTGGCCAGTCAATTCTGTGGTGTCAGTGCTGTAGCAAGTTCAGTTTCCAGGTAATCCATGGCATCAGATTTATGTCTCATTTATATTACAATCTGTGAGTTTTCGGTGCAGATGTGGTTTTGATCCATTTTTATTTAAAAATGCACAATTCCATGGCTAAAATGCACAATTCCACGATATAACAGTCTCCATAGTGGGGAACAAACGTGCTGACCACTGAGTGAATGAGGCCCTAGACTAGACATCCTCAATTCAGCATAACGGGTTAGAAGAACAGCCAGCACCCTTTTTGTGTCTTGTAGAGAGACTTTAGAATTTTGCTTACCACCAATGGGAGAGACACCCTTGGGACTAATATATAAACAAGTAGTAATAGGCTACAGTTTGCAAAAAAGTCTGGTTTTATGTACAGAATCTAACTGTATGTTATCAGAACAAATGAAGAGTTCAGATGCAAAACCCCCTAACTCCACTTGACCACTTTTTGAGAAAAAGGGCATTTTTTATCAGGCGTTTAGAGTGTTTTGATTGTAAACAGATATTTTAGACACGGCGGGTGT